>CM019064.1:381754048-381994048 GCA_009667805.1 Leptobrachium leishanense | reverse complement strand
TGATTAAACCATTGAGGATTTATCAGATCCTTTTGGAAAACAAAATTCTGAATCATTTTTCGGTGGCGTTTTTATTATTTTAGCAAAATACTACATAACAAAGAGAGATGGGTCTCTGTATGGATTGAGGGTCAGAGAGGGACAGTTGATAGATAGATAGATAGATAGATAGATAGATAGATAGATAGATAGATAGATAGATAGATAGATAGATAGATAGATAGATAGATAGAGATGGATGGAGGGATTCTATGTTTTGACAGGTACAGTATGATTAACTGATTAAAATTATGAATGCGTCGCAACCACACTGTACATTGAATTCAACACATCATAATCTTTTTTCAATTTTTTTTGTCCCAGTATATCATACCTCATTCAAGAATGGCAAAGAGACAAAGGAAATTGAAGAACAAAAAATAAATAAACTTATCTTGTGAAACAAATAGGCATTTACAAACATAAGGCAAATAAACGATATAATAGTAGGATTGCTGTTATTGTGTATTATTTAATGTCGCTAAATTATAGACATATAATAATATCTAATCCAATGCTTGAACTATCCCTTGTAGTAACCTGTTGTGACATCATACAGGGTTATTCGGAGAAAGGTGAAAACCAGGAGAACTGGCAGGAGAAGAGAACAATCTAGACCAAATACCTGATTTGGAATGTGAGATAAATGGGAGAATTTTTTAGGTTTGGCTATTTTGACCTAGAATTTTCACTTCCCCAGTCATTCTCCTGAGTTTCACTTTACTTTGAATAGACCTGTATGTGTCATAACATACAGAGTATGAAGGAAGTACACATGAAGGATTTGTTAAGTTCAAACCTTTGTTATCCCAATATTTCTGCCCCCATTTTCCCATCTTAATACAAAGGTCCCTAAACTTTGACAGTGCAGAACTACATGACATGTGGACCACAAATCCCATGATGCTTTGTCAAAAAGATATTATGGTAAATGCAAGGAGCTGTCATCTGCAGAGCAAAGGTCAGCAAATAGAGAAAGCCCTATCTGGCCATCTGTACAACAACATCTAATACTGATTGCACTTTCCTAATAGCCCCTGGATATGACTTTAGAATTGACCAGAGAAATACTGACTAGTCCAGGTTAGATACATGCCCTATTATCACTGCCTGCTGGGATACCTAGCTTGTTTATTTAACCAGTTATACTTTGCCTGTTGGTAACATGATGTTCCATTGTAGCAGATTTGATATATTTTGGGAATAGTAAATATTATTATTTTTATTATTATGCTCTGTGGTGCACCAACAGATTCTAAAGCCCTGTAAAAAGGCATTAATCGTTGCACAGATAGGTAGGGAAGAATACAATACCGCAGTATGAACACTGATACAATTGATAAAGTAGCAATAGAGGAACCTGTACTCAATGTGATTATGCAGACAAAAGGGAAGGATTATGGTGACTTTTAATATTATTGTCTATTCTTGTTGGACGTTAATTTGAGGGGATGGGACAAGGGTGGGACAATATCTAGGACTAAAGGCAATGGTGTAGGACTGTAGCAAATTAAGGAGGTTTAGGATATAGTGTATATTTTTCATTGTGCCTTCCTAGCTGAAGGGCTGCAGGCCAGTGATTTATGGATCCTGACATCAAGCCTGACTTCGGAGCAGAGAGCTCAGGAAGCACTGGTTCACCTGGCTGCAAGCATCGTATTTCCAAAATTCACTAGTGATGTACTGGATGGCATTGCATGTTATGGTTTAGTGTTCTGAGTAAATAAAGAGATAGATTTATTGAATAGTCATTAATCTTGAATATGTATATGATTCATTATGGTTTCTTGGATTCAAAGGTTCAGACTGAGTGTTTATATAAGAGAGATACAATCCAACACATAGAGAGCATCCTGTATGTCAGCATGTACAGCCTGTATGTCAGAGTGTGAAAACACCTACACTGGATTGAAGAGTGGGAGATGGTGGAGGAAAGGATGGAATGGGAAAGACAGAGGGGGTGGAGTGGAGATTCAGAGATGGAGAAGAGGGGATAGAGAAGGGAGAGGAGACAGAAAAAATGGAGGTAAAGCAATACCCTGAGATGGAGCGAAATATAGAGAATGACAGACAGATAGGAGAGGATGAGAGCAGAATAATGGGGGAGGGGAGCCAGAGGAGGAAGGTTAAGGAGATGGAGAGGAAAAAAGGAAGAGAGATAGAGAGATGAATGTAGAGAAAGAGATGGAATATAGGTGGCAGAGAGATATGCTTAATATTTTTTTTATTAAATAAATGAATATATGACGTAATCAGTGCAACACAAGACAACTTAACACGACGAGGATGTAACGGAGTATGAATAATGTGTGTATATATATAATATATATATATATTGCATATCTTACCAAGAGTTCTGTGCTGCATATGGGGAATGTAGCACATGAGCTCTGTGATGCAGTTCTTTGAATGGCTGGGATGTGTAAATGACCTCTGCAATAATAAACTATATATATATCGTCCACATCCACATATTTATATAGTTAGAATATTCGATGAAGACACACTTTATAACTATAACCATTACCTAGTTATAGCCAGCTGGCATAATGAGTTACATGGACTTAGCCTTTACCGTTACAAGTGTTTATAAAGCGCTAACAAGTTCCGTAGCACTGTACAATGGGCGAGCAAATAAAGTGCAGTATGGTATCCATGTAATGTACTCTTGTTTAATTCTTCTGATTTCCACATAATCAGCAGCCCTCTTCATGGATTTATTTAAGCTTTAGGTCAACTTTTCAGGTTCCCAAGTTCAGAAGATCAAAAATACTGATACATAAACTAGAGACAGATATTATGTAACAGATATAACAACTTATCTGCTGCAGGTGAACTGAGGATCTCGTTCTATAGAAATATAATTATGTGCACATTATATTTACACATATATATGTATGTATATGTGCATACATATATTCAGAACTATACCTTGAGACTACATGTGATTTAGTTCTCAAAGATTGAGTATAAACAAAATATAAAGTTAATAAGTTCACCTTTTTTCCTGTTAAATCAGCCGTTAATTCCTTGTATCTGTTGGTGCTTGTGGACCCTCCAAACCCATAGCCCAGTATCCCCCAGCCCGTGGCTAGCTTCGGACTGGGCTGAGGGAGTCTAGCATCTGTACAGACCATGTCATGTGCTCCAGGCAGTGAAGGGGTTCTGGGGTACAGGGCTGCTGAATGGGCTATTGTCCTCTTACAGCCTGGACTCACCGATTTGTCTCAGGCAATAATAGTAAAAGTCTCACCTAGCCCATATAGAGGATGCTTTTTCCCTGTCTTTGTTTTATTATTATTATTATTATTCGTAGTGTTATTATATTTGTCATTTTACTACTTAATTTAAAATAATGCAGTGTCTGATTTTTTTACACAATTTGTAAAAATAGTATTATTGTGCAGACAGACGGACAGACACTTTGTCATAAAGATTTGTCATTGACACTTTTGGTTTATATGTTTTGCATGGTGCTAAGTTGCAGATGTGATATGGTAGACACCAGAATCAATGCTCTAGGAGCAGAAAAAATGAACAATATTTCAATATGTGTGTGATGTGTGTATATCGCCTGTGTTCATCTGCTTGTACCATGTCGTGTGACTTAATGTTCTACCAAGGATCTCCATTGTGTGTTTTGTGTTCTACAGAGCTATCTGTTTTATTATATATGTGCATATTATTTGTTTTGCCAATAAATGACCTGTTTTGGTGCTGGGTATGCTTTGGTCTGTCTTTTCTGTTTGTATTGTGTGAGCCACTGATATATTGTTTACATGGTTTTGGGTCGTTACATTTATTCATCCTCCCCAAAAAATGTATACCAGATAAGTGAGCCACATTCCTTTTCTGTAACAATATTTGAGATCATGTATGTGTTTGTAAATACCCAGGAGAATACCCAATATGTATCTGTATGCATTGATTTGCATCTTGGTTTTCACACATCTCAAACAGAATATCCCAGGTCTGTACTGCCCTTATGTTCCAAACACCACCCCTCCCCCAGTGCACAGATACACTCAGTGAGAGGAAATCAGTAGCATTGCTTTTAGAGAAAGATTGTTCCATTAAATACAGAGGGCACCATTCATATCTAAACCCCAGAATAGCTTTCCAAAATTCAGAATCTTGTTATTGTGAGGCTCAGTAATGTAAAAAGTATCCATCATAAATATCTGTAAGAAAACATCACATCCCAGTGATTTCCTAGACTCATCTTGAGCAATGTGTATGTGTGTTACATATTGTTCTTCAGATAATGTTGTTCTGATAATGTAAATATTATATATTTCCTTGCTACTATCAATGGATTAAGAATGTAATTGATGTTAATTTAGGCATAAATCTGCCTTTGCATTCAGTTCACTAGAAATGTATCATCCTTTAATGCAACGCACCCCAAAAAGAAGACCTAGAATTCTACTTTATGTATCAGGCACAGAATGTTTGGCTTGGTACCTGTTCACACTTCCTGTCACTTTGCAGTCCCAGAAGTTTAGGGTGTACTAGTAGACAATGCCATGAAGATCTGAGCATCTTCCTGCCAAATGGGCAGACATGAGAAGTGTTTCAGACCAAAAGAGAGACTGTCTGCTCTCTTGAAATTGAACTTGGACTTCCGACCACTGTCTGCCTCACTGAAAGAAGAAGCAATATCTGTCTGTCTGTTTCTTCTCTTTATCTCAGGAGATTGTAAACCTAAAGACTTTACAACAAGGACACTTACAGAAACAGCCTTTAAAAAAGACACTGTTTCCTGTTGGTATTGTTGTTTAGGAAACAAAAAATCGCACATCCTGAATAGGCTATGATGCACTCAGCATTGTCTGACTTTCAGTGTCTAATGCTATTGCACCATCTGAAAAAAAGGCAACCCTGGGCAGAATGATCAGTGTCTGTATTAAGGGGGGGGAGAAATTACAGGGTGCTAGCCTGGGCTGGCGGATCTGTCAGCTTAAAATAAGATTTATTTTAGTTTTTCAGCGTCTGATATTCAGACAGATGAGTGTTCGTACAACAATTACTCATCATCTTACATTTGTCATAAGTACAGTAGCCTGGAAAAAAATATATTTCTGGCATATGTTCTTTTTTATAATTACACCTTTCCTTTAAAAATGAAATACACTTCCCTTTACAAACTGTTAATAAACTTTTTTTGTTCTTATTTGCCATGGTAGCATGTAATATTTTGACAATAATTAAATAATTGGACATTTCAATAAGGCATAGTTGTAACAGTAAACAGAGAGATGACAACTGAGAAATATTCAGGTGAGATGGAGACTTTTTTCCCCCAGCGTGAATTTTTCCCCCTTATGTCACTGAATTATGTTACTTTAGAACTGGATTATTGGTAAATTGACCCTGAGTGCAGATAAATGGAAAAACAGGACTTAAAAAAAAAACTTTATGTATGGGTGAATAACAGCATCCTGAACGTTATTCAAATCATGTATTAAATACTATAAATGTAAAGAATATTTAGAGAGTACATTCAGGTCATTCATTTTTACATGGGTTTGGTTTGTTATAGTGGGAAATTTAGTCTTTTCACATATTTTCGTATAATGTATTATTCTGTATTTACACTATATTCTGTTTTAGACAGAAAAACAATGCATCCACTGGTTATTCCACTTTTGAATCACCTCATTCTATGAAGTTAATAAACTCATTCACATCTGCTTACTAGTGAATCAAGTCAATGATGATGATGATGTTGAAGATAGATAGATAGATAGATAGATAGATAGATAGATAGATAGATAGATAGATAGATAGATAGATAGATAGATAGATAGATAGATAGATAGATAAAGCTTCCAGACCTGAAGAAGAGGTACACTCTCGGAAGCTTGCATTTTAAAAGTAAAGTTAGTTCAATAAAAAAAGGTATCACTACAGACTGCTATACTCTGGTGATCTTTCTATATAAATATGTATATTTTCCAAACTTTTCCAGCAACTCAACTTCTGGCTTTAGAAAGTCAACACCAAATGTGGGAGATATATATGATATATGTAATATATACTCTCTATCGCTCGCGAAATATATATATCATATATATTATATACACACATATATTATATATACATTTTATTTAGGTAACAAATCCACAGTATTTGATTCCTCAATGTGGTAGTTAAAAAATATAAATTGACCCTTAACAATCTTTATAATGTAGCTCTCTTTTCTCGGTATATTGTATTATTTTGTCCTAGAAGAAGGCAACAACTGCAATACTTGTTTAAGTTAAAGGAAACCTTTTCCTCTCTTGTAATATATCTATGTATATACATATGTGTGTGTGTATAGTATTTTACACTATATATGTGTGTATGTATAGAGTATATTGCAGACTACCTATCTATATATTTTGTATACTAGCACACTATCATTCGCAGACAATGCATTATTGCATTATTTCATTATTATAACCTTTTAAATCTCTATCAGGATCCCCCTCTTTTGTATTTGCTTCTTATGTCGCCACATTGAGCTGCTATCGATATAATTGCCACATATAAAATGAGCAAAGTATCACTCTTCTAGCTAATCTATGTACATGCAGTATTTATTCATCAATAAACAAGACGAAGAAGACATATCATTTTTAATCTAAGGATATTTCTTTGTTTGCATTTATTCTGTTTTAAACTGCACAATATAAAAAAGTCAACACAATACTTTGAGTGAATTGAAACACCAAATTTAAATCTGTGGCTCCATTCAAGTACAATCATAGCTATGTACAGAGATGAAAATAACACAACATACATGGGTTAAAAGAGGCAGACTTGGTACAATAGGTTCATTTCAAAGCTTGGATACTACTTCTTTATTAACAGCCACTATAATATGACAGAACCAGATCCTTCGAATCCTATAGGTTTAGTGCTGAGGTCACCTGTGCTTTATGTGTGCTGTGGAAAAATACAGCAGATCAGAATGGATGGTAAGGAAGTTCAAAAAATTATATAATGTATAAATAGTTACTTCACTGGTTCCTGTCTCCCTGTTTCTGTGTGTTTATACATATACATATTTACACACAAACACAAAGATAGATAGATAGATAGATAGATAGATAGATAGATAGATAGATAGATAGATAGATATGATAGATAGATAGATAGATAGATAGATAGATAGATAGATAGATAGATAGATAGATAGATAGATAGATAGATACAGGGTTATTCAGAGAGCGGTGAAAAGCAGGAGAATGACTGGAGAATGGAAAATTCTAGGTCAAAATAGCCAAACCAGAAAAATTCTCCCATTCATCTCACTTTCCAAATCGGCTATTTTGACCTAGAATTTTCCATTCTCCAGTTATTCTCCTGCTTTTCACCTCTCTCTGAATAACCCTGATAGTATTTCAAATTGACTGGTTACTACTTCAAATACAACATATTTTTTCATTTCTACAGCCATTCATTTCAATGATGTAAATATCCAGGGTTAGATACATTAAACAGGACTTTGCAATAAAGGTTGGGAGCACCTTGCAACCTTATTATCACTACCTTTTTATGGTGTTATTATTGATATTGTAAAGGGAGCCTAGACTTCCGAAATAATAATTCCTTTCTGTCAAAAATAAGACCATTAAATACATGAAGTGGGGTAGAGGTTGCCCAATAAGAGCATTTCAGAGGCTGACGTTTAGGAGTCCATTGTTTCATGATGAATGTAGTGTAATGAGAGACAATTACAGAGCAGGGCTGGTTTTATCTTTAATCCTAGTGCGGATCAAACCAGCTTGTTGTGCTTAATCTTCACATAATAACCAATAACACAAGGAAACATAGAAAATGCTCGGTCCACACACAGGCACATTGTAATTGGAACAAAATAAGGCAATTAATGAAAAACAAACTCAATTTCAATTCAAGCCAAATGTTTTCTTCCAGTGAAAGGACTTATTTAACCAGTTCATGTGCTTTGCTGGATGCAACGTTAATGAATGGGCAGATATTAGATATTGGAAACCGATTATCTCAAACTTCTCTTTCTCTTCTTGCATGTTCTCCTGCATTCTCAGACACTACATGTTGCTTGTCTGTTTATGATATTTCCTCTGAAAGTAACTTATTGAAATCTATTTCTGATTAGTCCGAACTCTAATTTCATGATTTTTTTTTCTCTTATAAAGCAGGCAGAAATGCAATTTATACATAATTTTGTTTGTATTAAAATGTGTGCAGATTGTTAAATATTTTACAAAACACATGTTATCTGTGCATAAACTATTGAAACTGATGTTGCAGCGTCTAGATTCATTTATCTATCAGTTCATCTATCAATCTATCTATTTATATCTTCTATCTATATAAAGATACACATATATCTACATATACATTATTTATATTCATGAATTAACATGCTTCCACAATCAAAATTAAACAACGCAAGAACATGAATAAGAATAAGATTCGTATAAACACCAACAGCATTGAAACATAAAAAGAAACAATAAAATCAGAAAACGCATTTAAAATGAGTTAAAACCAAAAATATAGCAACATATATCCCCTTGGTATGTTGGTTCTCAGAAAGACATGATATTGTTAGGAGTTAGTTTCAAATATCAGGATGATGTCATAGATCAAACAGTGCTAATGAGATGCACAAGTAAACTGGTCAAAATGTTGTTGCATCCATAACATTGTGTTACATCGTGGTACATTGTTACAATATCAGAGTGCAGTGTTCGAAATAGAATGTCGGGAACTTGGTGAGTTTTCTCTGTTTGGGGAGGTGGTAGTTACCTGTTCCACGGTGTGAAGTTGTAGGAGAAAGATAGTTCCTGTGTCCTGGGACTGTTTTGCTATTTTTCTCATAAACTTTATTCATTATGTAAGTGGTATTGTCAGACTGCAGTCAGTATTTTCATTCGAATATTAGACAAGTCCACTGCATATGCTGTATAGTTATTGTTGAGTTAATGAAATTCTTGGCAGAGAATTAAAGTTTTATATTTAAGCTAAGTACTTGAAAACGAGAGAAATCTCAATGTATCTTTCCTGGTAAAATACTCTATAACCAAATAAATATAACAATTGCTTGCTTTCTTGTAGTGTATTTTTTATATACTTTTTCTGCGTGTGGTGTCCATTAAGGTACAATGTTTCAAATATTATTTTAATTATTTTGGTACTTCTTTTCAAGTTTTGTTTGAGTGGACTGTTTATGTGTCAGTTTGCTGTGTTTTTTGTCTTTTGGAGATTTATGTGACCACAGTCCAGTGTTTATATATATATATATATATATATATATATATATATATATATATATATATATATTATATATATATATATATACTGGATACTTTACATATTTCATGGTCAAGAGTTATGCAATTTGGACTTTTTAAGCTATTTTGTGACAACAACGCACTAGCCTTATGGGATATTTAGTTTAAAGAAATAACGTGTTTTTTTTGTACTACTTTACTATGAATTGTTTTTTAAATTATGTTCTGTGCTAGGTGTCTATGTATTAAATATAATATGTTTGTTTGTTCTATATTTCATTGTTCTTTACTGTTTTCAACACAATGTTATAAAGTCCCCCACAGTCCTTCATTCATCTCTCCTCTATTTACTGAGAATGGGTAATGCAGAGAGAGGACTGACTGAGCCCCAGGTAACGCCTATTGCACCACGACTTGGCCAATATCCTGGGCAGAAAGGAAGCTGTTCTAGTAGAAGCCCAGTCATGATGTGCCCAGCAGGTCTGAAACAGCCTTTACATCTTTCAAACAAGAGCTCTGCAGACAGATCCAAATTCATATAAATGAACATATACCTCTCATTATCTAAATATTATGTTTTAAGATGTCAGATTTGGTATTGTGATGTTAGAGCATTCCTATCCAAGTTTCCATTACCCACTTTCCTCCAGCTGTCCCGCATTTCTGGAGCTTTAAGAAACAGCATTTCCTTCCTTACGCTTCAGTCCAAGGGTAATATACAGTATTCGTGCTATATTTTGCAATAAACATTATTTAAAATCATTATATCACACCTTTGACTGACTATCTACTCATTCTAGCTATGTATATAATCACCTGTGTATCTATCTATATCTATCTGCCTTTCTAGTTACCTATTGATCTGTCTATCTTATTGTACCTGTCTTATTGTATCTATCTATCTATCTATCTATCTATCTATCTATCTCTAAACCTATATCAATATACCTTATATATATATACATTAATTAACCTGTGTATCTATCTATATCTATATCTATCTGTCTTTCTAGCTACCTATTGATCTGCCTATCTTATTATATCTGTCTTATTCTATCTATCTATCTATCTATCTATCTATCTATCTCTATCTCTAGTTACCATGGTTCTGTCACTTTTCTTATTAAATCTATGGTAATCTCTTTCCCATCTATATATCATATTATACCTGATATATATAAGATACACCAGGGGGCCGCAGTCAGGATATCCTCCTCTAATTGCTCCAGTGCTGCCTGCCGCTGAGGGGCATACATCTCATCAGAAGGTGTGCACTCCTGGAGTCTTTTGGCTTCTTGTTTTTTTCTTTATTGTGGTAGTACAAAAATCGACATTTCAGTCCCACAGAGGACTTTTTCAAGAACGATCTTGGATAAAGTCTTCTGTGGGACTGAAACGTTGATTTTCGTATAACAAGAAAAAAACTGTGAAAAGACTTCAGGAGTGCACTCCTTTTGATGCAAGTAATACAATACAGCAAAAGGTTACACTCACCCTCAAAACTACCGGGTGCATCTAACACACCAAGAAAGCGCGCACTCCATATTATTGACCACCTTCTTCCATCATTTTCTGTGAAAAAAAACACAGTTTTAAAAATATTCTAAAACCTGATTGAGGTAAAATGATGGGGATTCAGTTCAAAAAGTTATGATCATAATTTGCTTAAGCCTGTCACAGTCGCCAATGTACCCATCTTTGACAGCTTCATGTTTTCTTTATTGTGGTAGTACACAAATCAAGGTTTCAGTCCCACATAGGACTTTTTCAAGAATGATCTTGGAAAAAGTCCTCTATGGGACTGAAACGTTGATTTTCGTACTACAACAAGAAAAAAACATAGTTAAAAGACACCAGGAGTGCACTCCTTTTGATGAGTTAGATATTATACCATGAGTATAGCAGTACGTAGTGATACCTTTTTTATTGGACTAACGTTTCGAGAGTCTGCTCTCTTCTTCAGGTCTGGAAGCTATGTCCTATATATTTCAATGATTAATTTTTGGTCTTGTAGCTAAATCATTCTTTTGGTCTATTCGGTCTCTTCATTACACTCTGAATTCAGATCAGTGGTCAAGGCCCAAAACACCAAGTTACATAAACAAAACATATTCTAATTTACCTTGGATAGAGTTATATTCTTAGGCCTGCTCAACTACACCTAGGTTTTGTAAATTGGTTTTCATGTCACAAGACATTTTATGGGTATTAGATTAAGTCTTTCTTAAGAGGAAAATCTAAAGATTTGTTTATCAATCTAGATAAACAGAAGTCTTGTGGCCTAAAATACATATGACTGATGTGGCCTTTGTGGTTGACATTGGAGTTTGTACAGTTCAATAGTGGCAAAATAATAAGTATATATTAAAGCATTTCATGCATTATTCATTATGAACCCCAAAACCTACAAGAAATCTTAAAATAGGACCCCAAAATAACATTAATGCTCCCAAAGAGCAGTATATTTCTAATTCTGTTTAATGAATGGTATCCTTCACATACAATTAATATATTTAACTGGAAATACTATTTATTTCCAGGATTTATGCGTACTATACAGTGATGAGGGAAATGTGGCAACAATATTTCCCTCAAGGTTGCTTCCTACTGAATGAATCATTATATAGATGCAGGAGAATGGTACCTGCCCAGAGTAACAGGAGGCACATGTTATCATATTTTTATTATTCAAGATGTTCTTTCTCTTAATCTGCAAATGATAGAGTGAGTTGCTTAGAGGTAATATTTAATTAAATGTGTATTTCATTGAAAATGGGACAGCAACACCCATTTCCAAGCCTGGAATAATCAGGTTACCTTTCAAATATAATTCTTAGGCTGTCTTTTAAGGAGTGCTCCTCATATCCTTGTTTAAGAGGGATTATTTGGGTTTGAGGGACTTCTGAAGCCTTGAAGAGCTGTTTTATCCAAGCTCTAATATAATTACACTGCCTGGCTACTGAATAGTCTGGCATTAAACATAGCAGACAACTACAGCTAGACAGGACTAAGTGCCATTCATTGATCTAGGGGGAGGAAGTAGGCGGGACTTCCTTGTTACAAGTCTGGGAACAAATAACCCCCCTAGAAAAAGGCAGTGCTTTTATGAGTTATTTGTGCCTTATAGGAATTAATTTTTAGTATAGGATCATATCCAGTGATATTACTATGTATTATTTTGTGCATGTCTATATAGATTTATTATTATTATTATTACATATTTGACTGCAGATAACATTATATCATTGCAATAAATAAAATTATTAATCCAAGTAAACACCATTAATCAAATAAAGTGTGTTTAGTTTGATGGTCCTGAGAAGTCTGGGTAGTGATATTGTTGGATGTGCAGCATGGCCAAGGCCAGAGCAGTATGTAGCAGAGATTTCATTTTAGGGTATCCCCATTAAACATTGATGGGATTCATTTTTGGGAATGCCTTAAAGCAGAAATGTATGGAGACTGTGTAAGCCATGTGTAAAGATTAGCAGAGAAGAACTAATAAATAAATAAAATAGTAATAAATGAATGAAAAAGCTAAAGATGAGTCATTTGAAGGGGTTGTTTTTATTATTATGTTATGGTTCTACAGTGACCACAACTCATAAATAGTCGCCACTTGTGTGTGTGTGTGTTTTTATGGTGTGCAAGTGTGCATATGAATAAAAATATGCGTATTTATGCAAGCATGTACGTGTGTGCATATATATAAATAGGTGTGTCTGTGTATATATCTATAGTGTATATATAGTGTGGATTAGATAAACCGTGCTAGCCCAGATGGCAAAATTAGGGTATAGCAGTGGTAGTGATACCTTTTTATTGGACTAACATTACATTTAAAAGACAAGCTTTGGAGAATATAGCTCTCTTCTTCAGGTCTGGACGCTATACTGAGCAAAATCATAGAATTGTAACATTAAGGGGCACAAGGGTGGAGGTTTACTTTGTTTGTATGTATATGTGGACATATGTGTGTGTGTTTATATATGTGTGTGTGTGTGTATGCATAGACATATGAGTGTAGATAGATAGATAGATAGATAGATAGATAGATAGAAGCTTGTTTATTTTATTGTTTTAACCCACGCAATGCTGGTGGTGTCTAACTGGAAGTATAGACTTGTATTGCTCTCCTAGACTCAGGGATTACCCACTTTTGACAGTAAATAGGGTTTAATCCCAGGGATAGGTGATGCGATTTAAAGTGTCTTTTCAACTGTGAATGCTAGCACCATTCTTGCCTGTCTAGACATTAATTAAGGGCCCGTTTGTCTGCCATCCTACCTTGACCTTGGCCTTCCCCACATTTTTGAAGCCGAACAATAAAAATCCAGGAATGTCCAGCAGCACAATGAGTGGCAGCAAAGCAGGGTCCCAGGCGGAGGAGATCTCTGGGAGCCTCCAGCCCTGCAGATGGATGGCTGATCCCACAGAACTCGTGTTTTTTTAGGTCAATGGACAATAGAAAAGGTTTACTATCTTCCCTGGGAAATGTGATTTACCACCGCACTCAGAAAAGCCACTGGCTTCTATTTTCTGCTCTAACCACAGAAATGCCCAAAAGGGAGCCTGGGTGAAAAGAAAGCGGCTGTGGCCCATTTATTTATTTATTTATTTACCCTTTCAGCCAAGTACTTCATTTTCTTTATTTATTTAGCTAAAAAAAACGAGATATAAATATACTGGGGAAAAACAGTCTGTTTGAGACTAATACCCATATGATGTATTGTGGTGTCCTGAATACCAACTTTAAAATGTAGGCCATAGAGGAGTAGCTAGAAAATATATCTCCATCCAAAGGAAGTTGGAGGATGTGATTTGTTTTGTTAATGTAAACTGGGGTTTTTTTTTGTCTCTCTAGCAACTGATCAGAAATCAGAGCTTAATGAATAAACTGAAAATATATAACTCTATGGAAAAAATATCTGTAACTAATAGATAGATAGATAGATTATCTAGTTATATATATATATATATATATATATAATAGTCAGACACATAAATATACGAAGAGTGCCAGTGCACTGTGTTTCTCAGCTAGAACATACAGTACATGTCTGATGTTGCTATTCCAATATAAACATGCACACATTTAATAACAAGCACAAGGTTTTGAAAAACAAATAGAATATACAGTATATATATATATGTATGTATTAGTGTACATTGAAAAGGTGTTTGTCTTTTAAATTAGTCTCTGTTCTTAGAACACGTGTATCGTGTGTGTGTGTGTGTGTGTGTGTTTGTGTGTGTGTGTGTGTGTGTGTGTAAAGCCACAAATAATGTTAAATATTAATGACTTGGAGCAATAATATTGCTAGATCTTGTGTGGTATAGCCCAGAATTCCTACCGCTACAAAGTAACACTGTCTGAAAAATAATAAACAGTAACCTATGAATGCCACATTTCATCCTCAGAACTGGGAATTTGGATATTTAAAATGCTTTCACATACAGACCGGTCTTAATACCACAGTTTTGTAATCAAATAAATCACCATCCAAAATCATTATCAATTCTTGTAAAATAGCTAACAATCTATTAAGACATAATTATATATATATTTTTGTATAAATAGAGTGAGAAAGAGAGATATGGAAATGTAGTATTTTTTAGAAATACATGAATACTATCAGTTACTTACACAGAATTAATCAGTTATTATTTCTCTTAGAATATTGAGCGAAGCACAAAAATCCACAAATAGAACCTAATGAAATCCTGCCTCTCCGAGTTCCCATCTACAGAATCTGAGCACAATATCCTTTGAATTATCTGTAACGAATCTCATTCATCTCATTCATTCATTCAATCCCCCATAGTACTAATACCAAACCAAAAACACAAAAACCTTTCTCTCAGGGTGGGAATATATTTGTAAATAATTCAGTATACATTGTTACAGTGATTCCAGTGCTGCCAGAAAACAGCCACATGCCTTGCTCTTTTCATTTTCTTATGGTATATAGATATATATCATGTTGTCTTGTGGGGTTTTTTTTCTCTCTCTCTCTTTCATGGCCATCAGTGGGTGTCACCCTTTGCCTTTAAGGGCTCCAGTTATTCCTACCCTGGCAGAGCAGCTTTGCCTCCCCTTCTCCTGGAGCCAGGCTAGGCTGGAGAGGGAAAAGAAGGGGAGGGGGTGTATGAAGGAGAGGATGGGGGGCAGGGAGAGATGAGTTGGTGGGGGAGTCATGTGTCCCAATCATGACTAGTTGTTGTCTGTTTGCCTGAAGTCACTTGTGACAGGCAGATTTCTTAATGAAGCAGAGCAAAAAAAAAAAGAACCTGCCTCCTCTCTCCCCCTCTCCCTCCCATCCTGGCTCCTGGCCCCCCCTCGCCTCTGCGCATGCGCCTGGCTGAAACAATAATGTTGAAGGAAATTAGGTGACTCTCTTTTGGGAAGCTGACTTTTAAAAAGCACGGCCAGACCATGCTATGACGACTTCCCTGCTCCTGCATCCACACTGGGCGGATACCTTGATGTACGTGTATGAAACCAGCCCGAATGATAAGACTCACAAGAGCAGCCCAGCCATGGAGGGACTGAGTGGGAACTGCTCGAGCAGCCACTGCAGGGATTATATTTCTCACCCAGCTCTGGGGCGCCATTCCAGCACCATTGGGACTCACCAAGGACCTGTGTACACGGATATTACTCCTCCGGAGGCTGCCAGGCAGTGCCCAGGACCCACTTCTTCCTCAAATGCCTCTCTGGGCTATGCCTACCCGTTTGGGAGCAGCTACTACGGCTGCAGGTTGTCCCAGTCCCACAACGTCAATTTGCACCAGAAACCCTGTTCTTACCACCCATCCGAAAAATACCCAGAGACCAGCAACTCTCTGCCAAGCGAGGATTTCTCCAGCCGGGCCAAGGAATTTGCATTTTACCCTAGTTTTGCCAGTTCTTACCAGGCAGTGCCTGGCTACCTGGACATGTCAGTGGTGCCAGGGATCAGTAGCCACCCGGAGCCAAGGCACGACGCCCTCATCTCTATGGAGGGCTACCAGCACTGGGCTCTGCCAAACGGCTGGGATGGACAGGTCTACTGTTCTAAGGATCAAAGCCAATCCAGCCATCTATGGAAAGCACCTTTTCCAGGTAAAAAAAAAAGTTTGCTAAATTATTTTTTCCTTAACTCAATGCCCCCTCCATACCCCCTACCCCCCCCCATGTCACTGGATCCCATGCAGATTGCACTCTGAAGGAGGTGCGTGTACGTATGGTGTGCTCAAGGTGTATCTGTATGGACTTGCAACATTGTTACAGCTGCGAGAAGAAGGCAACTGTTTCCTTTCTTTGCAAGCATGATGAGAGAGAGAGAGAGAGAGAGAGAAAGGGGTCCTTTGTCTTGTTCTTACACCACAACAGCAACAATAACAACAAAAATAGCTCTTTTCTAGTTGTTGACAGTCAGGTTCAAGTCCACAGTCTGTGCTGATCCCCTTCATTAGCTCCCAGTGTGAAGGGCTTTTATCCTCTTTTTGGTGTTTTTTTGCTTCGCCTTTCCTTAATTCTTTTTTTTATTTGGAAAGGCAAGTGTCTAGATTTTGGATGTAGACATTTTGCTGCACCGCAATCAATTACACAGGTGCCAAGTTAAATGCCAGGAGACGTGAATAGAATTACCTGTTATTTTATACACATAGCTATGTCGCAATTTATTCTACTGTAAATTATTGAATATTTTTTTTAATTTTAAATATAGATGCCAGGGTACATCAGTCATTTACTTCCATATCCAGGGCTGCTGGGGTCCTTATAAAAGCTGGGATCCGTTCCACATAATAGTCTGAATTCTGTATATATACCACATGATGCCACATAATGGTGGCTGGGATCCCTTCCAAATTATCCATAGCTCATCTCCCTTAAATCATCTCCCTTCCAAATTATCCAGAGCTCATCTCCTTTAAACCGATCTGGGTGCCCAACATTGTCCTGATGCTATATAAGATCAGTTATAGGCGTATGTAATATTAGGGGTTTATAGGTGACAGCAGAATGTACAGAATATAAAGTGACAGCGTTTTGCTCAGCAGTCTGGGAAAGGGCATTGTTTCAGCCAATCTATATGTCTGATACAACGTGCTCTATCAACCAGGAAGTATAGATCTGTATGTTTACAGTGTGCCACGGGTAATACAGAGTATAGAGCACCCACAGAATCACAGAATCATCTTTTACTGGGATCAGACGGATTGTTAATGTATTTATTTTATACTTCTTTTATTTGCACAGAGTAAATAATAGCACAATAAATAAATAGCTGTAGAATTTACATAAGCTCATGACGTGGCTTTACTGACACTTATGGTTTTATTATCTAGCTATAGGCCTATATCTTTTATCAAAAATATATGTGTACCTTTTCATTTATCTATATATCTATCTGTTATATATCCATCCATTTTTCTAAATTTTTATCTATCTATCTATTTGCATAATTCTTCTCTATAATATAAATCTATTTATCATTTTATGAACATATTTTCTGTATTATCTATCTATCTATCCATCTATCTATCTATCTATCTATCTATCTATCTATCTATCTATCTATCTATCTATCTATCTATCTATCTATCTATCTATCTCACGGTGCATTACCACTGGAATTGTATCTATGTAGACAGCAGTCAGTGTGATTTATGATAACCTTTATGTGTTTGATATTGCCTTGTGACGTTTTGACAAGACTGTTGACTTGTTATGCTAACTATCTACAATATTTTAGTCATTAATTTATCTAAACATGATAGTATCTGTGTTTATGCATATTTGGTTTATTTTCATATATGTATAAATAATATGATTGTGCAACTTATGGCCTTTTTATAGCTCCTTGACTCTCAGGTTTATTTTGCTTCTTTCTTTTAATGAAGTCTTTGTTTGTCTATCCCTGTTTGTATGTATTCATCAAATAAAATAGAATAATCTCATATATATATATATATATATATATATATATATATATACATATATTGAACATTTATTAAAGCAAAAACTAATATTTATATTAACAAGTTACAAATGAAACCTTCTGATACCTGACTATTTACCAAATAAAGCTCAGGTAAATTATTTTAGGCTTATATAATATTTATGATGGTGTCTATGCATGTACAGTTCTATGTATGTTTGCTGAATGTTTGAAATGCATGCATAATTTAAATGCTTGTATGAAATACTATAGATGGTTGAATGTTTGTGTGTGCATTACAGCAGTATGTGAGCTATTTGTATAAATGTTAGGTTTTTTATAAGAGTCTGTCTGTATGTGTGTGTGTGGTTGTGTCTGCCTGTGTGGAGCTTCTTGTCTGGATCTATGTTCATTGTTTTGTTGTTGTGATATTGTAACCAGTTCTCGAATTCTGAACCGAAATTACTGACCTACAAAAATCTGTTATTTTATGTTTTACCTCCATGTCACTGCAGTTTACTCTTTACTGGATGATCTCCTTTACCAAATACCTTCATTGTAAAAAGCTGTTTAGAGAAAATTTAATTATTCCATGTCCCCACACACTGCTTACCTCTCTCCTGCCTCTTGCAGTAATACAGACATAATTGGTTTCTAGCAGTGCCTGGATGTAAAATCACTAGTGACCCCCACAGCCACATTATAATGGAGGCCCCTGGTATTTCATCCTATAAGCATGATTATATACAGAGGAGCATTTCTATTCTAGCGTGGACATGCAGCTCTTAGGGAACTGATGCATATGGGGACTCTTAGCCTTACAGGTAAAATATAGCTCCAGACCTCCTTGCATGTCCACATAAGCCTTGAAATATGCTTGATATATTCACCAGCTTAATGTAGAAGATAAATTCGGCCGCAGCTTTACTCCTCTAAGTATTTAACTAATGTGCTCCTCTAAAAATGTCAGAGAAGAGATTTATAAGATTAATCTCAGCGCAGATAGTATCTCCTGGTTAAATCTGTGAGGTGGCCAGACCCAGTGAATGTGGCTCATGTTCTGAGTATCTGCTGGCCAGGTCCATGTACTGTTATATCTGCTACCTAGACCTAATGAATGGAGCTAATGATGTGAATATCTGCTGGCCAGATCCAGTGAATGTGGCTAATGATCTGAACAACTGCTGGTCAAATCCAGTGAATGTGGCTAATGATCTGAACAACTGCTGGTCAAATCCAGTGAATGTGACTAATGATAAGAATATCTGCTGGTCAGATTCAGTGAATGTGGCTAATGATAAGAATATCTGATGGCCAGATTCAGTGAACGTGGCTAATGATAAGAATATCTGCTGGCCAGATCCAGTGGATGGAGGTAATGATGTGAATATCTGCTGACCGGATATAGTGAATGTGGCTAATGATCTGAACAACTGCTGGTCAGATCCAATGAATGTGGCTAATGATAAGAATATCTGCTGGCCAGATTCAGTGAATGTGGCTAATGATAAGAATATCTGCTGGCCAGATCCAGTGGATGGAGCTAATGATGTGAATATCTGCTGAACGGATATAGTGAATGTGGCTAATGATCTCAACAACTGCTGGTCAGATCGAATGAACGTGGCTAATGATAAGAATATCTGATGGCCAGATTAAGTGAATGTGGCTAATGATAAGAATATCTGCTGGTCAGATTCAGTGAACGTGGCTAATGATAAGAATATCTGCTGGCCAGATCCAGTGGATGGAGGTAATGATGTGAATATCTGCTGACCGGATATAGTGAATGTGGCTAATGATCTGAATAACTGCTTCCCAGATTCAGTTAATGTGACTAGAGATCTGACTATCTGCTGGCCAGATCCACTGACTCAATCTATTGATTTAATGTGATTACTTATTGTGATAGCTCCTGCCTAGATCAAGGTAATGTGGCCAGTGACTTCATGTTTGTCAAATTTATCGTTTGATTGTGGCTAGTGGGAATCCTGATCCTTAATCAGTCACTGTGACTATGACTATATTTGGTTTGCCAATCCACTGCATTTGGCTAGTGACAGAAGTGTCAACTGTAAAGATTTGCTGTTCTATAATTACTTTTCCCATGTATCTGCAGAGTTAAAGCTATGTAACATTTTATTGTAATATTGGCAGTTTTATACAATGAATGAATGTTAATCTGTTTGCAGCATCTCAAGAACATGACCAGTAGTTATTCTACTATATATTAGTCACATTTAGCCAGGACATACTTGAAAACGAGAGAAATCTCAATGTATCCTTTCTGGTAAAATACTTTATAAATAAATAAATAAACATTCTTACTATGCAGAAACTGCTGTACGTGCTGAACCCATTCACTAGTAGATGATTTGTCTTCTGCACATCTACAGTGCTGCCCTAGACTTTGAAGCACACTTTCAGGTGCACACAATCATTGTTTCTGGCCATTCTTCCTTAAAATGGCTTCAGAATACATAGAATTAGGCCTGTGGTTGCTACATCAGATTCATATATTGTGATCAACTTTATTCCAACCTGATGGAGGGTCTGACATAACAGTACCTTGTTTCTGTCCTCCACTGCAGATGTGGTGCCCCTGCAGCCAGAGGTTAGCAGCTACCGCAGGGGCAGGAAAAAAAGAGTCCCCTACACAAAAATCCAACTGAAAGAACTAGAGAAGGAATATGCAGCCAGCAAATTCATTACCAAAGAGAAGAGGCGAAGGATCTCCACTGCCACCAGCCTATCCGAGCGCCAGGTCACGATATGGTTTCAAAACCGAAGAGTTAAAGAGAAAAAAGTCGTTACCAAATGTAAGACCCCTCACCTGCACAACACCTGACCAGAGGAGAGACACGTAGCTATCCCCCTCCTGAACAAATAATTTATCTCATTCCCATGTCTAGGGCATGTCTCCAGAGAACTCTATGGAATATTTAATAAAGGAATGGATCCCATTTAAAACTGGTTGGATCTTTCAAGGATCCATCGTGTTCTTCACTTTGTTCAATCCCACAGACTCCAGCTGTGAATATTAAGGAGTCTGGGTATGCAGGATCTACACTTATTTAACATTAAATGCAACCAGTTACCCATCTCCTTGGGATGAGGTTCAGTCACTGTCACCAACAGTCAAGATGACTTGAAACATCTGCTCGTATCTTCCATTTCCTGAAAGTCTTTTACGAATTGTCGAATATTACATGTATATATGTTCTATAGTGCATCTGTAACACACTTGTTTTGTTGCCTGTTCTTACATATCATGTGCAGAGAGAAAATTAAATACTGTATCTGTGTCCATACATGTTTATGGTATTAAAAAAGAAATATAAACAAAAAATGCCCTCCATGTTGGTTTTAACCATATGAGAACCATTGTTTTCAGAAAATCTGAATATTATGGACATTTCTTACAATATCATTATTATTGTTAATAATAATAATAATAAATAACAGAAAAAGACAAATCACAAACATGTGCTCTAATTAAACCGTATAGAAAATCCAGGACTCACATGCAGCTAGATATATTAATTGCATATTTAATTCACTGGTCACAGAGATATATTATTAAATGAGTTGAATATAAAATATTATAATTGCAGCTAAAAAAAAACAGTTCCAGGTAAAAGAAAAATAAATATATCTCTATATATATAAATATATATAAAAAAGTCCTTCTTTGTTTAAAGAGCAATCAGTATTATGAATCTTACTGTAGTTATTCACATGGGGGGAATGTAACACTGTTATGAAACGTATATGGCTTTTTATTTTATTTGAATTGTTTAGGGGAGTTTGATTTTTTTTTGTTTCAGTCACATTGATTGGAAGCTACCCTATAATGTTTGCTGCATCCAAACAGTTTGTTTTGTCTGCTGTTGCTGTGGAGTTACACAGTAGCTGTTCTGGACAGTCTGCTACATTCGTCTAGGCAAACAGAATGTGCACACAGTATGCTGTATACACAAACTGAATTATTATTTTTTATTTTTTTGTCGTGTTTAATGTATAGTAAGTATTGTGGTGTCTGAATATTATATGTATTGGAAGAAAATAATTTCTTGAAATAAATATCACATGGATTGATGTGTTTAGTGTATACTTCATATCAGCTTGGCAGCTTTCCTGGATTGGTAAAGGAGACTACTTAGATCCTTGCCTAGAACACTTCGACAAAGGTTAATTGGTGAAGGGTTACAAATGGGTTTATTCACTTATGGGTAAATGTGCTGAGAACTAGACGTTTTGGGACCATGTGATGGAGAATACCAAATTTAGGTTAAAAATCTATTTCAGGGATGTTGGCCTAAAATGTGCAATTATCCACCACTTTACCCCTATGTGAATAATTACTTAATATTTAATATTCAATATTTCTTAAGCCTCTCCACCATCATTGAGTTAGGGAAATAAACAATAAAACTGAAGGAAAATAAAGAAGTTAGAGGATGAATCAGGATTAATTAATCTGTACTTGAGAATTCTGCAATTGTGCTACAATGTCATCATTTTAAAAGTCTATTTTGATCAACATGACTCAATGTTTCGTGAACAAATATATGTGTTTAATTTAAGTATGAAATGCCAGTGTGCTGTGCTTTTGGCCTTTATATTTTCTGTACCTTGTGTTTTGTTGTATTACTGTGTTAATATGTTGTGTATCAACGGTTTGAGCTTTCCTGACATTTCATGGTTAATTCTATTCACTAACCTGCCTGAGAGTTGTGGTGACATGAGAACAGAGCTGTGGCATATCATTTTGCTTGGTGGGGGGGGGGATCACTTTTACTCATCTCCAAATTCAATTATTTATGATATTATTTCAATAGTCGTAGATAGTTTTGTTACAAAATATAGACAACAAGAGATGAGATACATAGAAAGTCTCAAATTGTTATCTGATTATTCAATTTCACAATGCTTTGCTGAAAACCTTTGCAAACCTCATGCTACTGTTAAGTGAATAAACCCATAAGCTGCATTGGTATAAGCAGCATGTCTGAGCTCGGATGCCTTAAGATGTATGCATTGGTAGTATTGTGTTATTATTGTCAGATTTTTCATTATTCTGCAAAATGAAGCTATGTCATTCCAAATCTCGTATCCTTTATGTTTTTTTGCATTATCAATCATTTACTGATTTTAGAATATAGTGAATTTTGCCATGCATTCTTAAAGGGCCAGTACTTCATTATTTTTCCATAATTGATAGGTTAATTAATCCTGCACATATTTCCTTTTAATCGATGCTTAATAATCTTTTACTAGATAATGATGAGTGATTATTTAAAGTATACTTCAGGGTGGGTGTGAATGAGATGTATAAACCCTGAAGGTTTGTAGTGACTAAGGGGTTAAACCCCCCATCTACCTCTGCAGTAAGGGGACTGTATTACCCTAGTGCACTTATTGCTATTCTTTTGGTTTCCTTTAATACAGAGACTTCATTCTTTGAACACATTGATAAATCACTTACACTGGTTTCCATGCAAGTTACTGAGTCTGTATCAGATCTGTCATTGAATGGTAACCGCTTGTTTAATGGGTCACAGCAGAAATGATGTGTAATTAAAGCGATTTTGTGCAGTGGTAACCTTTAAGTATCTAAATGATAAGTATGGGGTAAACCTACCTGGACAAGTGATTCACCATTCCACACAAATGTGTAATTTATATTTCAGTGACATGTTCCACACCCTAAATCTTGACAGTAACACCTCTAGACAGAAATCTGCTTGCTGTTTTCATATGTGGATTTATGTGTTTGTTGTGTCAGTCATTATCTATTCTACAGTATCTATTTATCTATCTATATCTATCTTTAAGCGTCTATATGTCTCTATTATTCTATCTACTTATCTCTATCTACCTATCTTTATTTATCTGTATGTATGTATGTATGTATCCATCTCAATACATATCTAACTAATTAATCTGTGTATATCTTTATCTATTTGTATTTATCTATTTAACTGTCCATCACTCTCTCTCTCTCTGTGTGTGTATATATATATATAATCATTATCTTCTTATCTCTTTAATAAAGGACATTGAATTATCCATTACTTTATATCCCCATTCACAGTGGATAGAATGGTGTGTCTGTATTTATATGTGAATGAATCTTTGTGTATCTAGTTACACATATGGTGACGACTGCATTTTAATGTTTAATATAAACATATAAACAATGTGACATCATAATATGAAAAATCATAAAACTGCAATGAGCTGCATTGGATATTTGTATATATCCTAGATGTGTACCATTGATCTGAGGGCCAGATTCACATTCAGATGGATACACATCTAGCCATCACAAAGAAAATACAAGTAGGGGGGTTACAGACTCCCACACACATTCAATGAATATCTCACGCAGACAAACCAACACATAAAGCGAATGACTTATATATATTCAGACACGAACACATACTCAGAGGATGGCACAGAGATGCACATACAAAGAAACACACTGACACATACACACACTGTGCTATGTTTATGACTTGCTAGTAATAGCCATTTCCAGTAAGGATTGTAAGAGCATTTCCTGCAGCCACAGACTGGAGACACTGCAGGATCCGGGCAGACGCCTTGGAATGAGCTGAATTTTCATTAACCGCACATTAAGCTGATTTCTGTTAACGTGTATTCCTGGAGCTGCTCTGTGTGTGCACCATGGTATTCCCGAAATCATATAATAAAATATAGGAGGACAATTTCAAACGTTGTTTCATTTGTAGCTATATATAGTATGTGTCTGTTTGTATAGAACTATATAATATATATATATCTGTGCGTATATATATATATATATGTTTATATATATATATATATATATATATACTGTATTTCGTGTGCACTGTATTTTTCGTGGTTTTTAAGATATAACAAGATATAATATAATTTCTTTGTAAAATTTATAAATTAATTGAATGTTGCAAAGTTCCTGGATCAGATGAGTGAGCAATGCTAATATATAGCTTTATGCTTTATATTCTTAACAAAAAAAATTATAAATCTGATATTTATGTAACAATGCTATTATTTTTCTACCCCCCCTCTTTTCTCCTACCGTGCATGTACAATATTAACAATTCATTTCTCACACATTATGGCAGAACAAAGTGTTAAAAGTATGCTGACTTTAATGATACGTTACAGAAACTTTGTATATACTGTACAGTTGTATATTATTATTATTATTATTAGCAACCGACTAACATGACTTGAATAGTATAAATCAAATTTAAAAAATGTATCAAAATAAAGTGAAAAA
This sequence comes from Leptobrachium leishanense, assembly GCA_009667805.1. Lineage (NCBI taxonomy): Eukaryota > Metazoa > Chordata > Amphibia > Anura > Megophryidae > Leptobrachium > Leptobrachium leishanense. The sequence continues at coordinate 381,968,519 of CM019064.1, read as the reverse complement.
TATCCACAAACAAGAAAATATTTCCTAGTTTAGTTAATTTGGAGTTTTAAAATATTCCTGAGTTAAGCACTATTCTTTGCATAGCATTAGCTCCATCATGTATCCTTCCTGGTTAAATCCTTTATAAATAAATGTACAGTGCAGCCACCTGAATAAGTGTTACTGCTGTGACTTGAAGTTTAAATGTCTTTACTTACCTATCAAAATGCAACATTTTTGCTCTGGGTGCTGCTTATTGACGATCATAAGGTAGGTGGAAAAAGTATATTATCAATTCTGGAAAAATAAACTAGTAATAACAGAATGATTTTAAAATCTGCTGTTTTGTGCAAGTCTGAGCAAAAACATTCTAATATGTTCATGTCACCACAATTCAATGTTAGTAATAAGACACCATTGTGCACACAGGAGGAAATGTTTTATTGAAAATAAAGTTGTAATGCACATTATAAATCTCCTACACAAAACTGCTCACAAGGATCTCACCAGCCCCTGGTTTAGGGGAATTATAGAAGAATAAATGTTATGAATATAAATGCATTCTTTTCAAATTCACAATTATGTTTAATGTTTGCACACAATGCATTTTTCACAAATATATCACAAGAAAAATATTTTTTATATCTCACACCTTAACTACACAGGTCCATAACTTTTACATTAAGATAAACATATATTTTTTACTTATTCACATGTTTGTGTTATGAACACTGGGTATTTACTACATTATCTTTTTTTTCTTACGTTTTTGGTCTTCGTTTTTTATTTAAAATAATATGATTGGAAAGAATATACTCAAGCAGTGTACCATGAATTGCAAAATGGAACCGAAATTAAAGCTTCCAGACTTTTTAAGGTGTAGAAATCATCAGATATTAGTTTTGTACATAGCGAGCACCTGGCCTTCACAAATTGATGCAGAGAATTGAAAATATCCCAGGGTTATTACTTTAAAAAGCTTATTGCTGAAAAGTACATTATTTATATATAATATACTCTGGTCAGTTTGGCATCGGGACTAACATGGCTTACCAATCTTACATATATATATATATATATATATAATATATATATATATATATATAAATTTATAGTTGCAGAGCTCTCTGAATTTCTGGGATATGTACATGTCCTCTGCAACTATAAACTTTATTATTTGCTGTGTGGAGGCTTTTAATGTCACTCTTTGCCCACCACCACATTTAAAATGGGTGTGTATATATATATATATATATATATGTATATATTAGATGAGCCGTGTTAGTCCAGATGGCAAAATCACCAGACTACCAGAGTATACTCTGGTGGATATATATATAATCTTGGTCAGCATAGCTATCAGACCTGAAGAAGAGAGTTATACTCTCAAAAGCTTGTATTTTAAATGTAATGTTAGTCCAAAAAAGGGTATCACTACGTATTGCTATACTCTGGTGTGATATATATATATATATATAATAGCACTCAGCCTTTACTAAGCACTCAGCGTGGGTGCATCTCAAGACAAGACAATAATTGGTTTGTTGTTTGATATATATATATGTTAGAAGAATATGATTTCTTTAATCTTTTTATTTCACTCAGTCATTTTAGTTATGGATCCAAAGGCTCCCCAGAAATACAGCATATTATTCCTGTCTCTGAATGTTATGATTAGATACTGTGACTTATATAACTTGTATTTGTGTATCGACGTTCAATTTCTGAAAAAAAAATATTTAAACACTGGAAAAATGTAAAATGCAACACTGCAAATGTCTTACCATATTCAATATAATACTTTCCAAAGTTGTTTCAACCCTTGGCTAACCAGTAATTTTAATTGATGTGTTATAACAAGCACAATAAAAATAAAATACCACAATGATTGTACAATTTTGCCTATGACGTGTTCAGCAGAAAATAGTCATTATGGAGTCTGACAAGGACATAAAACTCTGTACAGCTATATACAAACACATTGTGTCATATATTCACACTCGCTGAGTTAGGTGACTGCCTTTTTAAATATGAAATCAGGGAGTCATTTATACAAATACATTAATCTGAAAAGGACAGTCGCATAATACAAGTATCGATAGAATATACTGGAACTGGAAGAATTACAGGCTATATTTTCTGTGTACTCGTGACTTTGTGAACAATCAGTATATATATATATATGTGTGTGTGTGTGTGTGTACACATACATATATATATATACTAATGTATGCATATTCGTGTAATATAAACGTAAGTACACACACAAATGTATACATACATATAAATGTGTACACATAAATGGTTGTGTTTATTATATATATAGGACCTGCCAGGGGTGGAATACATTGTCGCTGTTGGCAGGTTTATGCAATCCATGGCCATCCATTGCAAACTAAACTTCCACCATTGTTCAACAGAGCTCAATATTAAAGGGTTAAGAGTAGTGATTTTGAAGGGGATAAGAATTGTTTGTGAGCATTTAAAGGGTTAAATCTGGTAAAATCTCTATGTTTAAATTAATTTAGCTTCTGTTGTGGTTTCTTTTGTACTGTTTGAATATGTTGTTTGGTGTGCTCTCTTTCTGGTTTATTTACACACACATATATATTTCCATTTATATATATATCCTGATGAAAGTTCACTTCAGGAGCTAAAACGTCGACTTGGTCACTTTATATTATGTTTAAATACAGTTTGTTAATTTTTTTAAAAGACCCATGAATGCTGGCTCTCTATTGCCGTTATACATATATACACATGTATATTACACTAATATATATACATACATTAGTATATATATATATATATATATATATATAATTAGTGCATATATCTATATGTTCATCATAATTTGTGTATATATGTTTGTACATACGTATATATTATATATACTAATGTATATTTATATATTTTTAATGGATATGTGTATTTTAGATATATATATATATAGTTTGTTATAGTGTGGAGGCTTTTTATCTCACTTTTAGTCCTCCACCACAATCCTTGTAGACACTATATATATATATATATATATAAGTGCATATACATCTATATGTACATCATAAATCGCATAATTTTCCTTCTGATAAACAGATGTAATAACTTTCTGTAATTATTGATATAATAAGTGGACTTTTGATTTGCAGATGAGTTATTGCTCCTTTTCTTGTTTCTTGTATTTACTCAGTAGGAGTATCTCCTTAGTTGTGGTTGGTGTTTGCACTTTTTTCTTTTCCTGCAGTTTCAGTTTGAAGATAGGCTGCTTGGGAAGGAGGAAGTGGGAGCACCTCAGATTCTCTGACGCCTCCTGTTGTTACACTTTCTTGGCAGCACAGTCAGTGCATGAAGTAAGGACACAACCTTCATAGAGAAATATCCCACTGCTTGGTGTGCAATTTCTTACATAAAACCCAAATCTGTTTGTACTTAAAATTACACATGCTTGGAGCAATATACCATATGTTATCATTTAGACCTTCAATTTTAAGTGAAACTATAGTGGTAAAACAGGGCTGTAGAATGAAAATTACTTTCCACACTGATTCTATTAAGCAATTTGACTATGTTACAATCTGTCTGTTATGCATTGAAAGGGAGTAAACATTAACTATCTGAACCCCTTTTTATTTGAAGCTCTTTTAGCCTTACACAACAGGGCTGGGTTCTATTTATATAATACAGTGTCACATACTGGACATACCACCCTGATGTTGGACATCCCTGCAAGGAGCATTACCAAGTTATAGAGAGCCACATACAGTATTCAGGTCTATTCAAAGAAAGGTGAAAACCAGGAGAATGACTGGAGAAGTGAAAATTCTAGGTCAAAACAGCCAAACCAGAAAAATTCTCCCATTTGTCTCACTTTCCAAATCGACTATTTTGACCTAGAATTTTCATTTCTCCAGTCATTCTCCTGGTTTTCACCTCTCTCTGAATAACCCTGAATGGTGTTCTACAACATGGTGACTGCCCCTACTTAACATCCTTTCTACTTTCTCTTTCAGGTTCAGCTCTCTGTTGTAATTTCTGGAATGCTGTGGAAGAGACCAGAGTGATGAGTTCCTCAATCCATATATCTGTGAGTTCAGCTGATGATGGAAGTGCTGTTATGACATCATAGCTCACCAAGCTCTGACTTTCCATCTAGCATAGCTGGAAACACACACACAGATTTTCTTAGTTGTGACTGATTTTAATGCAAATTTAGCAAATTGAAGTAAACAAAAATCATAGTAAAGGTTATATAATTCATAGTGAAGAGTTTCTTGCCAATTCAATTATTTCCTTTTAAATGTTTATCAATCAGTCATTTGTTTACTTGATACTTTGGTCAATTAATGGCAGCAGTAATTAGACCTGCACTTTTTACAGTTTTTGACCTATAGATAAGTGGTAAAATGCTTTAAAATATTTGTCAAAATTGTATAATTAGTTTTATTTGTATTCGGTTTTAACCCTAATTTAACAATGCTGGCCAAAAACTATTAAAGGCTTCCAACAATTACTACCCAACAATAGCTCCCCGTGAAGTATTCTCCATATATTTAGAACAACAAACAGACATTATAAATTAAACAAGCAGTGTCAGAACTTTATTAGTATGATCTGACATCATGTATAATTATTATAATTATTATAATTTATTTTTAAAGCGCCAGCATATTCACAGCACTGAACAATGGACACAATATAGACAGGGTTATAATACAGTGAACAACATTTTGACAAACCTGTACAGGAGGAAACGAAGGCCCTATTCCTGTGGGAATTTACAATCTATAAGGGTGGGGGGGGGGTGGAAACAGGAGGGGAGGACTGCAAGGTGAGAGCAATGGACTGGTGAGAGTAATGGACTGCAAGGTGAGAGTGATGGACTGGTGGGATTGATGGACTGGTTGTTCAGTGAGTCGGGTGGTATGCTTCCCTAAATAGTAATGTCTTAAGGGAGCATTTGAAGGAAGGCAGGGCCGGCCCAAGACATTGTGCTGGCTGGAGCGAAGGATGAAATGCTGCCCCCCCAAAAAAAACACGCAGTGTGTATGAGCACCACAGCAATAAAATTCAAACACTCATACACACCGTAGATTAGAATTTTATTGCTGTGGCGCTCTGTGATAGAGTAATGTGAGGTGTATATAACTGAGCCCAGCGTCACCTACCCAGCAGTGCCCAGTGTCACATACCCAGGAGTGGCCAGCTTCACATGCCCAGCAGAGCCCAGCGTCACATGCCCAGCAGTGCCCATCTTCACACGCCCAGCAGTGCCCAGCGTCACATACCCAGCCGGGACCCGGTGAGAGGAGAGAAATTGCCGCCGCAGTCTGGAGGAACCCCTCACACGCGCATTACAGTAATCAGTTGCTGGGCTCCATATACTGTTCGGCGGCCCGCAAAACTAGATGCCACCGCCCAGTACTTTTTTTCTGGAAAAATAGGTGGGGGTACTCTCACGCCCAGGGAAAAAATGATTATTATGATGATTTTTTGTGTCCTAATAATTACTCCTTTATTCACACTGGATATATTGCTCTCAGTTCACACATGGATATATTGCCCCAGGCCAGCTCACATGGGTATATTGCCCCAGTTCACACATGGGTATATTGCCCCAGCTCACACATGGGTATATTCCCCAGCTCACACATGGGTATATTGACCCAGCTCACACATGGATATATTTGCCCTCATGGATATATTTGCCCCAGGCTCAAACCTGGATATATTTGCCCCAGGCTCACACATGGATATGTTTTCCCCAGGCTCAATCATGGATATATTTGCCCCAGGCTCACACATGGATATATTTTCCCCCAGGCCCACTCATGGATATATTTGCCCCAGGCTCACTCATGGATATATTTGCCCCCAGGCTCACTCATGAATATATTTGCCCCCAGGCTCACTCATGGATATATTTGCCCCAGACTCACTCATGGATATATTTGCCCCAGGCTCACACATGGATATATTTGCACCCATTCTCACTCATGGATACATTTGCCCCAGGCTCACTCATGGATATATTTGCCCCCAGGCTCACTCATGGATATATTTGCTAGAGGCTCACTCATGGATATATTTGCCCCAGGCTCACTCATCCATATATTTTCCCCCAGGCTCACTCATCCATATATTTTCCCCCAGGCTCACTCATGGATAGATTGCCCCAGGCTCACCTCTGCCAGGCCCAGGCTCCGAGGGGCGGATCGTGCGGCCGCCGCGTTTGTTCCTTCAACGAGCGGCAGCCTGCATGAGTATTTGCCGCTCACCTGGTATCCACCCTCCAGCCTGCCACGATGTCGCAAGATCGCAGAGTTCACGTGATCTCGTTCGCGGCAGGCTGGAGGATGGATCTCAGGCGAGCGGCAGATACTCATGCAGGCTGCCGCTTGTTGAAGAAACGAATGCGGTGGCCGCAGGAACTGCCTGCTGCCGATAAAAAAATAGTGCAGCGCAGCAGCGGCGTCGGTGGCTGAGATTTGCCACCCCCGAATTTCTGTCACCTAGCGCCTCTGCTCCGCTCTGCACCATTGTCGGGCCGGCCCTGAAGGAAGGGAAACTAAGGTAAAGTCTGACCATATGAGGGAGAGCGTTCCAGAGGATGGGAGCTGCGCATGAGAAATCTTGCAGTCTATCATGGGCAGAGGTGATGCGGGGAAACATTGTCCCCTATTCCACAGTTGTCTGCGCCTGCAGATTTTACTTACTGTCTCCCTTTTAGTGTACTTACTCTGGGGAAGCGCAGGGCAGCCCTTTACAGCTGCTGTGCCGCACGTGTCGGCTCCTGGAGTCCATAGGACCCCATAGAGCCCTGTGCACTTCGGCCTCAAGCTCTGCACGAGCTCTCTCTCACGAGATCATGCAGCTCCACGGATGGATCGCAGAGGGCGGCTGGGAACTATTGTTACCAAGTCTCACCCTGCTTCCGGTTCCAGGAAGCAGCAGATCGCATTGCCCTCTGCACAGTGGGATGAGATGGAAGTACAGTATTTATTGGAGGGGGAGGGGTGTTCAAAGTGTGTTAAGTGATTTTACAAATGCAGAATCCCCGACTCCAGAATAAAACAGCAAGCACTTTAGAATAGCTTGCACTTTCATTAGTAGCTGCAAATTAACACCTCCTATACAAAGTACAAAGTACAGAAAATGTTAATTTACAGTAGGGAAGTACAGGGAAGCATCAGCACAAAAAGATGAGAAAAGCGCCTGAACGAATCCCCCAAACCATAGAAGGTGAAAAAACATGAATTAACACAACCTGTGTGTATATATACCGTGTATGACTGTAGCATTAGACGTATTAACCAAATGTACGTTGTTCATAATGCTGACGTTCTTGGATACATGTAAAAAACAGGAAAAAACACACACATTGCGCAGTATGCCTTAACAAATATTGCGATTTTAAAATTTATGACGATGGTTCACTCACATGGAGTAGAGCCTGTATATTCAAGGCTCAATATTGACGCAGTGGGTCCCTTCAGGGATGACCCCGTTCTATTTTCGTACGTTCTTGAAGATGGATCACGCCAACCATATATGGGGAACACAAACATGGACCATAGTGTGATATTGTATAACTAAATGATATATTGTAGCCCACAATAGAATGAACTCACGTGGTAAAGAGCCTGTGTTTAATCCACTGGCTCTGTAGTTGCGTTTGGGTGTAAGTGGGATACACCAATCCCCGTTAGGTAAGGCAGAAAAATCCTTCAAAAGGTGCATACATATATGAGATATAGGAATTATGTATGCACCTTTTGAATGTATAGTTAAAACATCTTTATGTGCATTTAGCACAGTGAAATTATAAGTGCCCATTCATTTTCATCTTTTATGTATATTCATTGAGGTCCATTATTTAGCTCAAGTAATTGTCCATAGAATTTATAATGGTTAAGTCCCTGTCATGTTAAGATGATACAATAACCATTTTTTTATGTGTTGTTTGTGATTGGGGCCGGTGGTCCATAGGGGTGTACTGCCCCTGCTATTATTGTCCTCTAGGTAACCATGGTGAGATCCGGAAAACATCTGTACCTCCTACATGGATGGTTAACACGATATGTATGTGTGTGATGGACGTAAGGCAAGAGAACTTTCAAGCTGGCGATTCCGAGGTGTTGGGAGAAAGAACCTGCGGATCGACATATGAAGGGAGGAGAATCCGCAGACGCAATCTTCCGCGCATGCACGTGTATGTACGCCTGGGTGAGAGAGCTCTTGACCTTGGAAGGAAAGCGACAGGCGGAAGTATTGGGCGCCCGAGTGAACCGCACGAGGAGGAAATTCAGTGTTACCTCATCTGTGACACCTGTAATTGTAATTATGTGCCCTATACATGTAGGACTTTTATTTATTTGTTCATATGACCAACTGATGAAGCTGCTTTTGCAGCGAAATGCGTTTTAGTAATTACTTTGTTCATTTTAACTTTTTTAATAAATATCCATTCTTTATTATTGGAGAAAGAAGGATTTTTCTGCCTTACCTAAAGGGGATTGGTGTATCCCACTTACACTCAAGCGCAACTACAGAGCCAGTGGATTAAACACAGGCTTTTTACCATGTGAGTTCATTCTATTGCGGGCTACAATATATCATTTAGCCATACAATATCACACTATGGTCCATGTTTGTGTTCCCCATATATGGTTGGCGTGATCCATTTTCAAGAACGTACGAAAACGGGACGGGGTCATCCCTGAAGGGACCCACTGCGTCAATATTGAGCCTTGAATATACAGGCTCTACTCCATGTGAGTGAACCATCGACATAAATTTTACAATCGCAATATTTGTTAAGGCATACACAGAATATTAAGGGTTATAATATTTAATATGTGGGTAAAAGCTTCTTGATCCAAGGAGAAATCTGACTGCCATTCTGGGGTCAAGAAGAATTTTTCCCAGTATGTTGCATATTGGCGAGCGCTTCAGACTGTTTTTTGCCTTCTTTTGGATTAACAGCAGTAGGTTATGTGGGAGAGGCTGAACCCGATGGACGCATGTCTTTTTTCAGCCTATATAACTATGTAACTATGTAACTATGTAACTATACTGCGCAATGTGTGTGTTTTTTCCTGTTTTTTACATGTATCCAAGAACGTCAGCATTATGAACAAACGTACATTTGGTTAATACGTCTAATGCTGTAGTCATACACGGTATATATACACACAGGGTGTGTTAATTCTTTTTTTTCGCCTCTTATGGTTTGGGGGATTCGTTCAGGCGCTTTTCTCATCTTTTTGTGCTGTTGTTTCTTATGTGGGTTGTTGTAGGGGAGGCCCATAGAGATTTTAGCTGCCGGACTACTCTCACGCTGTGTGATCAAACCCTCCATCACTTGCTGCTCTAGCGCCCCTTTTTTATCTTTTGTATCAAGCACAGGGAAGCGCTATATGAGAGTCGTCAACCTGGCTTGCAGCAAAAGTGGAATAGAGATTACCTCCGTTCAGATAAATACTGGGAATATTAGGTGTAACGTGTCCATTAGTTATCTTAACCCTTGCCGCTGGGAGATTCAGATCAAGGTGGTACCTTATTGCCACGGGGCAGCATAGCACGTCCCACTGGTGCTGAGGCCAGCCTACATTGTGCACGAACTGATCGCGTTATTGGCTGCCCCACGGCAGCCAATGATGTGATAAGCACATGCGCAATGTAGGCGGGCCGATCACAACTATGGGAAGACAGCGGGCCGGCAAAGCACGCCCCACAGTGTGAAAGGGTTTACAGCAAGTATAGAATAGAGTTCATTATAGTTTGTGGAGTTGCTAAGTTTACAACCGCTCTAGATAAGTTTATGTCAAGGTAGGAATACAGACCCCAGTCTAGTAAAATAAAGATTTTTTTAGAAATGTAATTCTAATTCTGCATCAGCCTTTTGTATCCTGTTGGCCTCAGTCCTGTGATCCATATTGTCCTGGTTTCCAGCAAGGGGTAGGAGTTTCTGTTGCTTTGTTCAGTCATGAGGAAGAGATGTGAGGGGTACTGAGATCATCAGAGAAGGCAGGAGAAAGCAACCAAGAAAAAAACCTAAGGCATTTTCAATGAATTACAGAGAATCATGTTGCTGTCTTATAGTGGATGAAACATGTCTACCTGTGATTAAATAGGGCCAGATCATCCCTTTATAGAAAGGCCACAATACCGCCATAATCTAATAGCATTTTTTGACCTCTGAGTGTTCGAGACAGACAGTTAAACAGAGATCTGCACTTTCAATTTAGACCAAAATGGTTACGCCTTTCTCACCTGCAGACCCCTGGTGGTGGTCCTGTGAGGTCTCTCCTTACTTTATTATGGTATTAGCATTGGTTATGAGGCCTTTCACCTGCCATGACTACAATGAGCATGATGTTAGCAACACATTAGAAGATGGTGATAATTACAGAAGTCTGGAGCGGCCACATATTTTTCTTTTTTGTCACTTGTTATCTCAAGTTAACAACTTTCAACTTTTTACAGACACAGGTGAGAAAGATGCCTCTTGGCATTTTTTGAACCATTTATATGGAACAAAATTTGGCTGAGGTTGAATCCTTTCATAAAAATTCAGCTCCATCTGAAAAGTTTAGATTGCTTTTTTTAATTACTGTTTTAGGGTTAGGGTTAGAAATTAGGATTCAGGCTAGGGTTTGAGTTAGGGCTGAGGGTCAGGGTAAGGGCTAGGTTTAATAATTAGGGTTAGGGTAGGACTTAGAAATTACGGTTAAGGCTAGTGTTAGACATTTCTAAACATAGCCATAACCCTAATTTCTAACGCTAGCCTTAACTTTAACCCTAAAGCTTAGCCCTAAAATTTTGGGATGGAGCTGAACTTTTATGAAACAATTCAACTTCAGGCAAATTTTGTTTGTGATAAAGCCTCAAAAAAATGACAGGAGGCGACGTTGAAAATCGCGACTGATTTTTTTTTAAAAAGTCCATATGGTGAGAAATCAAATTTGTTATCTTGAGATAATAACTTGTTTTCTTGAGATAACAAATAATAAAAAAAGAAAAATACACAGATGCTCAGGACTTCCATAGATAATTCTATGTGGAGCACTATTTAGTCATTTTGATCTCTTATTTTCTGACCAACACATTACAATAATGCAAGCTTAGATAAATCAGTAGAAAATGCCACTTTATGTTTAGCAATAATCTTTTGTATATACTGTAGCGGTACAATAAATTGTGATTATATAAATAAATATAAATTTAATTAAGGACAATCAGGACAAATTAACCCAGAATTAAGGTGTGTGTGTCTCAACACACCTTGCCAGGGCCAGATTTATAATAAGGCACAGAAGGCATATACCTAGAGGTACCCTCCACAGAGGGTTTCCATTTCTGGGATAATTTTTAATTTTTGCGATCATTTTTTATAAATGCGATAAAAGAGGGCGGCCATGGTGGATGTGATTCTGGAACTATGCACAAGATCCCTCTGAAATGCATGCAATCCGCACTAGCAGGTCCATCAAGGGGCGGTCATGCTATATGTCGGAATGCGAGAAACTCGCAAAGTCACAGAAGTGTGCATATAACAAAGGCGTCTCTTCCTCAGTTGAGGCTCACAACTTTCATGTTGGCAAGCTGCCCATGTATCTCTTTTTGAGTGTGTTTCTCCGGCATGGCATGGGATAGGGATGTGCACGTGGCTTCATATTTAGCTGATAAAATATCTAATTCTGAATTTTGGTGTTTTTATTGAAGATTAATTGCCCCACCTCCACACACACGTTGTGCCCCTCTCTTGCTCCCACCTGTATGCTCCTGTCTGCATACTCTGGGCTCCTCTCCCCATTATTTAAGTGATGTCATTGGCTTGAGCTGTGTGTGAGTGATGTCATTGGCTTGAGCTGTCTGTGTGTGATGTCATTGGTTTGAGCTGCCTGTGAGTGATGTCATTGGTTTGAGCTGCCTGTGTGTGATGTCATTGGTTTGAGCTGCCTGTGAGTGATGTATTTGATTTGAGCTCTCTGTTTGTGATGTATGTGGCTTGAGTTGGGTTGGAGGATCGGCCATGTTTTCCTGCACACATATAATTTATTAATGATGATGGGCAGTGTATGAAAAATGCCACCCTGTAGCATGTAGAACCCATATTCCTCAGGTAGGAAAACAAAAAGAAATCCCAGGCCTTAATTTCCTTCCTGCTGCACATGAATTATACATGTTGCAGGGCAACATTTTTCACTGTGCTCCCCCTGCATAAAATGGCAATATGTGTCCAGGAAAACATGGCGGACCTGGCAACCCTAGGCTTGAGCTTGGTGTGAGTGATGTGTTAGTTTGAGCTGTCTGAGGGATGTAAGTAGTTTTGGCAGGCTTTAGTGATGTGTGTGGTTTGGCCTGTCTGGGAGTGATTTGAACAGGGTGTTTTTGAAGTGTGTGTACGGTAATTGTTTTGCCTTTGTTTCAAGCTATCCCCAAAATTTGTTCCAAGCAGGGCCTTGCAAGGCGCAATTCCAAGTCCACCTACCTTACTCCCTTCCATGTAGACAGTGAGGCATTAGCTGTAACTTGTTATGCTATGAACAACCCCTGTTGGGGGCAGGACAGTATGTTGAATCTCCTGAGAACCAAGCTTGCTATCATATTGATACCACAGACTGTGCAACTCAGCCTGCACTATGTGCTGCCCTCTGCTGGCAGGGAAATTTGCCTTGCAATTATATTATTATAATATATTATTTTTCACCAAACTCTGGGGTCTCAATAATGTGCACATTCAATGCTGTATAACCCAACTAGAAGAATAAAATGCAGAAATTCGAACATTTGCATGTAATCAACTAGGATACAGTTAAACCCAGGCACGTTATTCAAAACCTGGACTGTCCTGGTCAATCCCGGTGACAGGTGACAATCATATTGAAAGCATGTGCCTATTAATATGTACTTCCACAGAGTTATTGTGAAAATATTTATTGTAGAGCCAACATGCATGTGTTTATAGGAATAGAAGTATGAGATGAGTAGTGCTACAATGTAACTACATGACCCACCATTGTGACATGTTAAAAGAGCTAAACTGGCCGACGCTGGAATCTAGACGCACTCTTCACCTTTCCAACCTGGTGTTTACAAGCTTTTCTGGGAAGCTACCACCCTACCTGAATAGACTGCTTCCTCCAGCAGTTCCCTCATCCTATAACCTCCGATCCAGGACCAGCACCTTACTTGCAATACCACAATACAAAAAGAAAGTGGCTCGATCCTCATTTTCCTACAGAGCACCACAATTATGGAATAACCTCCCAGACACCATCAAATCTTCCCCCAGTCTAAAGTCACTTAAGAGATCCCTATTAATATACCTCGATACAGAATGCACCTGTAAACATGTAACATAGTGACTATATTTCCTACATATTTATTTTCTGTGTTAATCTGTAGTGAGAAAAAAGAGGTTTGTGAGGGTCCTGAGGACGAGCAACAGCACTAGTGGCTTGTTCTACGGTGGGTGCCCACTCAGGTCTCACAAGGTTTTTGCTCGATTGTGCCATTACAGGGATGAATGCTCCATATGCAAATCAGCCTGCTCTCACCAAGAAAGGGTGGTCAGTACTGATTGCCAAGGACATCAACCCTGCACGAGAGGTGCAGCAACCCCCGACGATCTGGGTGATTACAGTCTGATTTGCATATGGAGCTGTTGTCCCTGTAATGGCACAATCGAGCTAAAGCATTGTGAGACCTGAGCGGGCCCCACCGTAGAGCAGGCCACTAGGGCCGTTGTTCATCCTACATGGAAGGGAGTGAGGTAGGTAGGCTTGGAATTGCGCCTTGCAAGGCCCTGCCTGGGACAAATTTTCGGGATAGCTTGAAACAAAGGCAAAACAATTACCGTACACACATCAAACACACCCTGCTCAAATCACTCCCAGACAGGCCAAACCACACATATCACTAAAGCCTGCCAAAACTACTTACATCCCTCAGACAGCTCATCACTAACACATCACTCACACCAAGCTCAAGCCTAGGGTTGCCAGGTCGGCCATGTTTTCCTGCACACATATTACCATTTCATGCAGGGGAGCACAGTGAAAAATTTTGCCCTGCAACATGTATAATTCATGTGCAGCAGGAAGGAAATTAAGGCCTGGGATTTCTTTTTGTTTTCCTACCTGCGGAATATGGGTTCTACATGCTACAGGGTGGCATTTTTCATACACTGCCCATCATCATTAATAAATTATATGTGTGCAGGAAAACATGGCCGATCCTCCAACCCAACTCAAGCCACATACATCACAAACAGAGAGCTCAAATCAAATACATCACTCACAGGCAGCTCAAACCAATGACATCACACACAGGCAGCTCAAACCAATGACATCACACACAGGCAGCTCAAACCAATGACATCACTCACAGGGAGCTCAAACCAATGACATCACACACAGGCAGCTCAAACCAATGACATCACACATAGACTCGATCCTCATTTTCCTACAGAGCACCGCATTTATGGAATAACCTGCCAGACGCCATCAAATCTTCGACCAGTCTTAAGTCACTCAAGAGCTCCTTACTAGCATATCTTGGTACAGAATGCACCTGTAAACATGTAACATAGTAACTATATTACTTATATATTTATTTTCTGTTAATCTGTATATTTGTGTTTTGTTTTTAATATCTTGCATTTATTACTTTGTATTTCTGTAACAACTGTAAAATTTCAATGCTCTCGAACCCAGGACATACTTGAAAACGAGAGAAATCTCAATGTATCCTTCCTGGTAAAATCCTTTATAAATAAATAAATAGACAGCTCAAGCCAATGACATCACACACATCACTTAAATCATTAGGAGAGGAGCCCGGAGTATGCAGACAGGAGCATACAGGTGGGAGCAAGAGAGGGGCACAACGTGTGTGTGTGGGTGGGGCAATTAATCTTCAATAAAAACACCAAAATTCAGAATTAGATATTTTATCAGCTAAATATGAAGCCACGTGCACATCCCTATCCCATGTCATGCCGGAGAAACACACTCAAAAAGAGATACATGGGCAGCTTGCCAACATGAAAGTTGTGAGCCTCAACTGAGGAAGAGACGCCTTTGTTATATGCACACTTCTGTGACTTTGCGAGTTTCTCGCATTCCGACATATAGCATGACCGCCCCTTGATGGACCTGCTAGTGCGGATTGCATGCATTTCAGAGGGATCTTGTGCAGAGTTCCAGAATCACATCCACCATGGCCGCCCTCTTTTATCGCATTTATAAAAAATGATCGCAAAAATTAAAAATTATCCCAGAAATGGAGACCTGAGTGGGCCCCACCGTAGAACAGGCCACTATTGCCGTTGTTCGTTCTCAGGACTGTCACAAACCCCTTTTTGTGTTAATCTGTATATTTGTTTTTGGTTTTTATTATCTTGAATTTGATTCCTTTGTATTTCTGGAACAACTGTAACTTTTCAATGTTCTTGAACCCAGGACATACTTGAAAACGAGAGAAATCCCAATGTATCCTTCCTGGTAAAATACTTTATAAATAAATAAATTGTGTTTGTGCCTGCTGAGGTATATTTGAGAATATTTTCCACCGTCCTAATATTTCTTTTTCATCATCCCCAACCGAATTTTGCATTTTGCTTCTTTGTGTGTTTGTCCCTGATACACAATGCACATTATTGTGAGTTTTATTGCTGTGGAGCTCTGTGATACACTCAGAGTTCCAGGAAAATAAACACATTAATGTGCAGTGTGTATGAGTGCGTGACAATGTTCCACAACCATATCACACGGAAGCCGGCTTCATAGCAGTATAAGAGCAATGTGCAGTGTGAATATGATACAACTCTGCCGGCTGCACATTTCTAGCAGTTTTACTGCTGTGGTGCTCCCCATTCTATCCACCTCCTTGTCAAATTGCTAGCACATGTGTAGAATTGAATTCCCTTTCAAGGCTATGTGCACCATGACAGATTTATTTTAATACCATCTGGTTCAACTGTATCTCTGATATCTGTTGTCTTGTTATGAAAGTGCGATAGGTTCAGATGATCCAGGACAGAGCTGTAGTCTTTACATCTCTGTCTTTAATCTCTCTCCAGTAGTTCCTATTGTGTCTCAGCCAAGCCTTTGGCTTTGGCTCAATGTGCCAGTTTTAGATTTATAATTCTATGTATAAGAATAGTTTGTGCCTAAGACCTTGGTATATTTAAAGGTCACCCAAGAACAGGTTTGCACGCTACAACATATCAAGGAAATGTCTCTTTCTTTGCTTGCGGTTAGAAAGTGTATAGTTTAAAAAGCAGACAAAGATGTGAAGTGTTTTTATACCAAGTAGTCAGACTTTCAGTTTGCTATAATAAAGTCGCCATCCTGTGGCCAACTTTATTAATAGCAACTGAAAAAAGTCGCTATGGTAAAGGCACGACTGTTTTACGTCAAGTATGTAAAATAGTCAAGAATAGTTTCAAACAACAGTATTTTTGTTGTTGGAAGAGAAAAACACTGAGTTCCCGTTTCAAAGATTCATACAGGGTTATTCAGAGAGAGGTGAAACTCAGGAGAATTGGCAGGAGAAAGAACAATCTAGACCAAATAGCCGATTTGGAAAGTAAGATAAATGGGAGACTTTTCTGGTTTGGCAATTTTGACCTAGAAGTTTCACTTCTCCTGTCATTCTCCTGAATTTCACATCTCTCTGAATAACCTTGACAGTGTTTTAATAAACTTTGGTGGTTTTCACTAAACGTAATGCTAATCCTAACCCTTACTTTAAGTCTCGTGCTAACCCTATTCCTAATGGTAACCCTAGCCTTAATTCTAACCCTAACCCCTTTCCAAATTCTAACCCAAACTCTAATTCCAACTCTAACCCTAACCCTAGTTCACACCTCAGCTAGAACCTTAACCCTAGTTCTACACTTAATTCTAATCTTAGACTGCTCAACATCTTTCTAGCCGTCCTACGGGCCACCTCCCTAATCTGTGGTGTTTAACCCCACCTGCCTTGAGGTGGTCCCCCTGCGCTTAGTGGTTAATCTCCTTGGCAGTTCAGAATATGTAAGAGCCTAGGCCCAGATTTTGGATATGTCTTTTTATTCCCTCTTTGGCTGGTCAGTAATGAGGGAAGGATGTCAGATGGAGTTCTGCTCTGCTCGCTACAGATTTGGCTGGGGTCAGACGAGCGCAGTTATCACGTCCGTGTTGCCGCACATTTGTACGTCCGTGGCAGCATAGCATTCTGACCAATGGAGCCCCACACACGAAGTACGTCCGCACGGAAGTGCGGAAGCATGGCGGACGCAGCAAACGGACGCAGGTTAGGCAAGAACGTAATACTGCTAGAACGGACGTGCGGAGTGCGCCACGTCCACAACGTCCGCATAGCTTTGTGTGTGAGTGATGGAACGAGGTCAGATGGGCTGCATTTATACGTGCAGCATTTTTGACGGACAGAATGTTTTTTCATTGTAATTTATTTTCCCTACTACATCCGTCAAAAATAACGTCAGTGAAAAAAACAGACTGTGTGGCCACTACCTTGTTGTCAGTCAGTAAGTACGTCCGTACTGCATGAACACACAGTCCATACAAAATGCGCTGATCTGACCCTAGCCTTTGCTGTCGGTGATGAGCATTCCCCTGAGCTTAGAAGAAATTGCTTGTAATGTCTGAACACCTCAAAAGTTCTTCAATTTATATTTACTATATGACCCATAATATATTGGGTCAGACACACGTTACAAAAAGCTCATGAATGTGTCCTGGAAGAAGTATTGGATACTACATTTCCATTTTCATCTGCTACTGTAAACTTTTCCTATTAGGAAATTTCAGAGTCTCTGATGTTCTCTGGAGACTCGGTTCCCTGCTTAGGGCCATATTCCAAGTTTGACGCAAAAAAGGAGACGGAAGGTAAGTAAATCCACGCCTTCAGATTTTTCGTATTGTCTCCATTTTTGTGTGCTGATTCCAAGGTAGGTGCTTAATTAACGCATAGCCCTAGAAGGAAGTGCGGCGCAAGCTGATCCATGCAGCGCCAGCATTGAATTCTGCGCAAGCTTGCTCTCGCAAGAAAATGCATCGTCACAGGGAACCGTGGAGGGAGACATAGGAACTATTTGTTCTAAGTCTCACTCTGCTCCCAGCCAGAAGAAGTGGCGTATCACGCCACCGTCTGCACCTTGAGACGAGAGGTAAGTATGGGACTTTGGGAGGTTAAGACAGCGTGTTAAGTGATTTTTGCTTATGCAGAATCACTTACTGGCTCATAAAAACTGATGTTATTTCAATGTGAAATTCCGTTTCCCGTGTGGAAGTGCAAGCTACGTTGGAATAGCCTGTGCTTGCATGCAGTCGTGAAATTTATTGCCTCCTAAACAAGACATAGGAAATGTTAATGCACAGTAATTAAGCTCAAAGACGCAAAATTGCTTGAGGTGCAAGCACAGTTTGTGCCAAGAGCAGGGCTTTTTTTCAGGGGGTACTTGTCGGTACTCAGTACCGGCACCTCACCACTCAGTAACAGCACCTCACCACCAGCCCGAACTAGCAGGAGAGAGCATGATGCTATTCCCTCCTCCTTGCTGTGGAGCTCATACACACTGAGCATTACTGTGAGTTTCATTGCTGTGGAGCTCATACATGCTCAGCAAAACTGAGTTTCATTGCTGTCGTTCTCATAAATGCTAGGGGATTATCCACTCAGTGCCAGCATTGCATAAAAAACAGCAGCTAACTGCACTGCAATACAGACTTTTCTTGCAACAGAGACACTTAGTGGATAACCCCCATAGGATTACAACAATAGTTGTAGTTCATTTAAAGAAACACCGTATTAAAAAATATGTTTCCCTTTTATAGTCTTCCTTTAAGTGAGCTACAGCTATTGTTTATTAGGACACGAAAATAGTCATAATAATCAGTTTTTCCCCGGACGTGAGAGTAGAGTACCCCACCTATTTTTCCTGAAAAAAAGCACTGGCCGAGAGTATAATAGCAATTGCAGGCGATAAGATATCTTCTTGAGACTTTATTCCTCGAGAAGTCATCTTATCGCTAACATTGGAATAGGGCCTTTAATGTTCAGAGAGTAATGTTAATGGCCTTGAATAGCAACCCTGGATTTATTGGAATGACATTCGAATATCTTTCAAGACATGAGACCTGAATTCCTTTGCTTTTCACAGAATTGGAGAAGTGTTGTCAAAAACATTGATCGCTAGTGTCATTCTTACACTGCTCAAACATGCACCATTTCATCCAACTTTGGGCAATATTCCAAAATTGGTGATACCTTAACCAGAGCTGTTGTAAACTTAACAACTCCATAGACTATGGGCTCTAGTCCCTAGTGAACGCTAACGGTAGTGTTTGGGTGAGTAAGCTTTAACGTCAGGGTACGTGACTTTAACGTATGGACCCCAGATTGCCTTCCTAACGTTAATAATATGTAAAATCTGTTTCAGCTTCGGTGATTGCGTTAGCTTGCACTAGCTTACTGTACTTTACACACCCTGTGTTTAACATGGGGAGCGCAATCAGTAATTAGCATTAGGATTACAAAGTCCTAACCCTAATTACCACACCCATCAGGCCCGAACTGGGACAAAATATAGGCCTGGGCATTTTGGACTGAGCAGCCCAATTTTTTTTCTACACAGCGCACATTACTGTGAGTTTTATTGCTGTGGAGCTCTGTGATACACTCATACACTGCAAACATTACTGTGGAGCTCTGTGGCAATAAAACCCACAGTAATGTGCAGTATGTATGAGTATATCACAGAGATCTACAGAAATAAAACTCACTGCAATGTGCGCTGTTAGCAGTGTGAGTTTTATTACTGTGGAGCTCTGTGATACACTCACACACAGTACATTACTGTGAGTTTTATTGCTGTGCAGCTCTGTGATATTCATACACAGAACACATTACTTTATCACAGGGCTCCACAGTAATAAAACTCACAGTAATGCACTGTGTGTATGAGCGTGTCACAGAGCTCCACAGCAATACAACTCACAGTAATGTGCGGTGTGTATGAGCGCATCAGAGCTCCAAAACAATAAAACTCACAGTAATGTGCAGTGGGGATGAGCATATCACAGAGCTCCACAGCCCCCCCATTCTTTTCCCCAGACACATCCCATTCTTTTTTTTTACACCTCTTCCCCAGTAGCCCCCCCTTCACTTTATTCCCCCAGTAGGCCCCCCTTCACTTTATAACCTCCAGCTGGTCCCCCTCTCAATTTATTCCCCTCCAAAAAATGTCACAATATAGTAGTCGGCAGACAGTGGGTCCTCGTCACTCACCACTGTCAAATGAATTCCTCAACCTCTCTGTTCTCTGGCTCCAGGCTCTGGACGTAGGCTGGCTGGACCTCTGCTGTGCAGTTCAGACTGAATCCTTTGTTGTGCTCGTCTGCCGCTGCGTGCAGTGCGTATCACAAGACGTGGTGGATGAAGGGGCGGCGCCAGTGCAGCGTGCTCTTATTTTCAATGTGGGAGGCCTGGCATTGCAACCCTCCATGGAGTCCAATAGACACCAAGAGGTGAAACTTGCAGTGGCATGGTAGCGCTACCGCAAGTATCATGGAGGGTTGCGATGCGTTTTGAGCAGGCTGCTGAAACACCACCTGCCCTGGAATAGTGCAGTAAAATGGTGAGACTGTGGGGAACCCTTCTAGCGTCCCAATTTTAGCACACACAAAGGAATAGTGCCCCATAATGGCTCTGATAAGTTTACAACAGCTCTGGTTTAACACCAACTATGGAATAGGGCCCTTTATGTTGGTTCAAGATGACATGTTTTTGCGCACAGCTTCACTCTGGCGTGACTCTTTCCACCTGGGGAAGGGATATATATATAGATACATAGTCAGTGCCAATTCATCATTCCTGCTTGTTTTTTCTAATGTGAACAATGTATTCTTTGTTAGTATATCCAATTATTTCACCTTCGTTTCCCTAATCCAACTTGTTTTTTTTTACCTCCCCCTGATTGCTTACTTGGGGATTGTTTCTGACTATCCTGATTTATGGTGTCCCTGACGATTGGGGGATTGTGGGGTTGTTCGATGAAGGCAGAAAACCCATATTACTCCAACCCCAGGAAACATTGTCTAAGGCTAGGGTCAGACTAGCACAGTTTTAACGTGCGTTTAGCCGCACAAAATCACGGCCGTACTAGCAGCAAATGAAGTCCAATGCCGGGGAACATACGACGAACGGCCGCACGAACGTTCGTCCGCGCAACGCAAGTGGCCAACGAACGTATTTTTTCGAGAACGTCAAACCGCTACTACTGACGTACAGAGTGCGCTGCGGCCGCATAGCGGCGTGTGTGCGTGATTAGGAGACGTCAGACGATGCTAATGTCCGGCTAACATAACATCCAGACACAAAAAGTGTTTTATTGACGATCCGTACAAAATCACGGACGAAAAGGCGCATCGTATGACCGCTATCGCGTATTCCGGGGAAAAATACGTACGTTCGTTCGACCGCACTTTTTCACGGACAACGTGAAAAATGCGTTCGTCTGACCCTAGCCTAATGGGTACTAAGTGACAGCCTTCACCAGACAGGGAAGACTTCCACTTTGAAGGGCTGTCACAGTGCCCAGGAGCAGCCAAGAGGGTAAAAGGGGTATATTCAGCACATTATGACCAATTAAATACACGTTAGTGGTCATGGCTGCTAGATTGTCCCTTTAAGAATTTAAGAATGCTTTGATATACCATCTCCGACCAAACAGTGTTGGTTTTTGGATTAAATGATAGTTATGTTCTTGTACTTCAGAAGTATTTACGAGGAACATTAGATCATCTTATCATCCTGTATACTCTTTCCTCTTTGATTGTTAGGTGTCAATTTCTAAAGAAATCTTTGATTGTCAGACATAAAGAACATACATCCATACTTATTGCATTTTTGTTTGGGGCTATTTTGCCCCACCGATATTTCTGCTCCCCTTCCCTCCAAGTAACAAAGTAATTATCCAGGCTGGGTTTTTGGGAATCACCATGATAATTATTATAAAATGATATATTGAAATATCATTATACATCATTATAGCCAAATAGTGCGACTTAAAAGGAAAATTAAACAAAAACATAAACAAAAAAACCCCAAATTCTTTTCAGTGCGTGGACAAAATGGGAACTCAGGCTGGGGTCAGATGAGCGCACTTCAGAGTGGAAGGAACATCCGTGAGAGTGGACGTTCCTTCCACTCGACGCACGTCTGGCCACCCCGCTGAGCACAGTCAGTGCGCTCAGCGCTGCAAAGTGCGATCCTCCTATGGAGGATCGCGCTTTGCAGCCCCGTCGACGTGTGGCTAGTGTTTCCACAGGGAGGCTTTGTAGGCGGATGCTTGTTGCACGTGCATTTTCTGCGCACGCACAAGCATGTAACCGTCCCCGTTGCAGCGTCACAACGTAGGTAGGCTCGTCTGACACCGGCGTCAGGTACCACTGCAAAAATGGGGGAGGGATAACGTTCCCAAGTGTCCACACTAGATTACATGCCTGCTAAAATGCCATTGTGTAGGATTCTACCTGTATTAAATTCTCCTGCCCTGTCACCTGAGAGTAAGGGAACCAATCACTGTTTCTTCAGCCAGGATTTAGCGCAAAGGACTTAATACTTGTATGACTAAATATTCCTTATGATTTTGGGAGCCAGAGGCACTCACCGTGAAATTAAAGAAAAAAATAGAGAACATGTTTATATGGATTAAAAGATCTATTGGCTTTTCGAGTATTATGTACTGTGACATTGTTTTATTCTATCAATGTTTTTGTATTGTTTTGTCTTTACTTGACAAATACATTTTTTAATTTAAAACAAACAAAACAGAAATCTTCTATTACCGGTATCTCCTTATGAACATCACTTCATCCATTATCCTTTGGAGTCTTGGCATATTTAGGCCGGCGTCAGACGAACGTAGTTATCACGTCTGTGTTGCCGCACAGTTTAACGTCCGTCGTAGCATAGAATCATGATCAATAGAGACCCACACACGAAGTACGTGCGCACCGAAGTGCGGACGCACCATGCAGATGGCAAACGAACGCAATTTAGGCAAGAAGGTAAAACCTCTAGGATAGACGCGCAGAGTGCGCCACGTCCACATGTGAGTGATGAGGAGATGCAGACGCAGCACATTTGCGACGTCCAGCACTTTGATGCACAAAATGGCTTTTCATATCATTTTCCAATTTGTATCATTTTTCATATTAATTTTGTTTCCCATAATTCCCTTTTTTTCTACATCTGTGAAGAAAAACGGACCGTGTGGTGTCTACAGTATCTTCCGTCAGTACGTCCGTCTGTTGTGCACGCACGCAGAGTGCGCTCTGACTGCGTTCTTCTGACATTAGCCTAAAGCTGGGGTCAGACTAAACGCATTTTTAACGTGCGTTTAGGCGCACTTAATCACGGCCGGAGTAGCAGCAAATGACGGGCAATGACAGCCAATATACAAAGTACGGCCGCATGAAAGTCCGGCCGCGCAACGCAAGTGGAAAATTAACGTATTTTTTCGGGAACGCAGAACCGCTAGTACTGACATACAGAGTGCGCTGCGTCCGCTAGCGGCGTGTGTGCATGATTAGGAGATGTCAGACGCTGCTAATGTCCAGCCTACATAACGTCCAGACGCAAACAGTGTTTCATTGACGATCCGTAAAAAAATCACGCACGAAAATGCGCGTCGTCTGACCGTTTTCGCGCATTCCGTGAAAAAATACGTCAATGCGTTCGGACGCACTTTTTGACGGTCGCTGCAAATAGTGCGTTCGTTTGACCCTAGCCTTAATCCTCACTAACAAGGCCTTCTAATCCTCCGCAATCTGTTTCGTCTGTACCATTTGAGCAGAGGAGACTCGCTTGGCATTTCGTCACGTTTCTCATTTCTGATTTCCAATTTCACATATATGACAGGGTGTATAATTTCAGTCATTTTAAGGATGGCTGAAAGGAAGCCCATCTGGAGTGAATATTCAAATTTATTTGTGTAATTAGCAAACAAAGGAATTGCAAATTAGGCCGTGGTGCTGTGCTTTGGAGGAGGAGGAATGGTGATGACATGCAAATATCCTGTTTATGCCTTGATCAGAAAATGTCTTGATTTTACCTCTGACTATGAACAATAAACATCCTTTACCTGAGTAACTGTAAATAAGATTGTTTGTTGTGCTTTCTCAATGTTTTTCTTATGAAAAAATATATATTTTAATGTTAAAATCTGTCTGGAATACATTTGGTGCAATATTGCCCACAATAACATGACACTTTTAGGCTAGGGTCAGACGAGCGTGATTTCTACGGACTGTACCTCCGTGCACACGGACGTACGTCAGTACGGAAGACACAGTAGTGGCCACACAGTCCGTTTATTCACTGACGTATATTTTGACGGATGTAGGAGGGAAAATAAATTAAAAAGCAAAACCATTTTGTCCGTGAAAAATGCTGGACGTATAAATGCAGTCCGTCTGACCACGTTCCATCACTCACACACAAAGCTATGCAGACTTTGCGGACGCAGCGCACTTTGTGCGGCCGTTCTAGCGGTTGTACGTTCTTGCCTGCCTTGCGTCCGTGGGCCGCGGCCGTTGTGCGTCCGCAGTTCAGTGCGGACGTACTTCATGTGTCAGGCTCCGATGGGCTTCCTGTCATGCTATCACGGACGTACTTTTAGGCGCAATCACGGACGTGAACACTACGCTCGTCTGACAGCAGCCTTAATCAACAATGTTAAAACATTTCCCCCCCCAAAAAAACACCCTAAAATTACAGGATGGGATATTCTTTTGCCCCAAATATTGTTTTTGTCTCTAAAGTGGTTGCTATGTAAAGTTATAATATAAGCTTGTTTATTCATTACTAATTTTGGGCTCTATTACATTCTTCGCGCAATTGTTTGCGCGTTACTCAAAAACGCATTAACGCAAGGGGCAAAACCCTTTGCGCAGAATGTCGTATTACAACATCTGCGCAAAAAATGTGCGTTACCGTCTAACGTGGGTGGACCTGCGCGAACCCTTTGCGCGCGTCCTATACTTAACATTGTGAGCGCAAATGCGTTTGTGCGCTGGCGCACGCAAGGTATTACAATCTAAGGCTAAGGTCAGACGAAAGCAGTTTTAACGTGCGTTTAGCCGCACGAAATCACGGCCGTGCTAGCAGCAAATGACGTCCAATGCCGGGGAACATACGACGAACGGCCGCACGAAAGTTCGTACGCGCAACGCAAGTGGCAAACGAACGCATTTTTTCTAGAACGTCAAACCGCTACTACTGACGTACAGAGTGCGCTGCGGCCGCATAGCGGCATGTTTGCGTGATTGGGAGACGTCAGACGCTGCACACGTCCGGCCAACATAACGTCCAGACGCAAAAAGGGTTTTATTGATGATCCGTACAAAATCACGGACGAAAATGCGCATCGTATGACCGCTATCGCGTATTCCGTGAAAAAATACGTCCATTCGTTCGAACGCACTTTTTCACGACAACGTGAAAAATGCATTCGTCTGACCCTAGCCTGAGCGCAAATTTTAACGGACAACGTTTGCGCGCATAATTTTAATGTCTTTTAAAAGCTGGTGTTAAAGGCAAATCTGAACGTCCTGGCCGAATCCAAATACACCAGCCCAAAAAAAAAAATACAGCTACGTATAGTTACACATTCTACACATACCCAAACAATAAAAAGGAGAGGTTGTGCGTGTTTTTATTATTGCTGCAGCATATATACTCAGTTTGACTTTGACAGGTGCAAAAACTGAACGGGAGACAATTGTGGTTCTTAATTCTGATTGGCTGAGAAAACAGTCCGCACACCGATTTCTGCGCGCAGCATTAATGCGCGTGCGTTTTTGCGTGTCTTTTTTCCGCACGTTATTTTTTGATGGATGACAAAAAAAGCGCTCGGATTGTAGTACCAGCGTTAATTTCCGTGCGTTAACCTTTAGGCTAGGGTCAGACGAACGCATTTTTCGCGCTGTCCGTGAAAAAGTGCGTTCGAACGAATGGACGCATTTTTTCACGGAATATGCGATAGCGGTCATACGATGCGCATTTTCATTCATGGTTTTGTACGGTTATCAATATAACACTTTTTGCGTCTGGACGTTATGATGGCCGGACATTAGCAGCGTCTGACGTCTCCTAATCACACACACACGCCGCTAGCGGACGCAGCGCACTCTGTACGTCAGTAGTAGCGGTTTGACGTTCTCGAAAAAATGCGTTCGTTTGCCATTTGCGTTGCGCGGCCGCACTTTTGTGCGGCCGTTCTTTGTATGCTGCCCTGCATTGGACGTCATTTGCTGCTAGCGCGGCCATGATTTAGTGCGGCTAAACGCACGTTAATACTGCGTTAGTCTGACCCTAGCCTTAACGCTTCGCGCACAAATTAACACGCTGCACGAGCGTTTTTGTGCAAAGAATGTAATGGAGCCCGTTGTGTTTTAAAACTAGAACAAATGTCACTAACTATTATCACTGCCAGTTTATATTTAAAAATGTTATTATTTACATGTGGACTATTATACCAATGGACATTATGGTAACTCTAACTTTTTTTAACCTCTCAGCTATAATTTTAGATGCTCTGATCTGTGTGTCTCCTCTGGATTCCCACTATACAGGGTTATTCAGAGAGAGGTGAAAACCAGAAGAAATGGCAGGAGGAGAGAACAATCTAGACCAAATAGCCGATTTGGAAAGTGAGATAAATGGGAGAATTTTTCTGGTTTGGCTATTTTGACCTAGAATATTCACTTCTCCAAAAGTTCTCCAGAGTTTCACCTTTCTCTGAATAACCCTGTATGAGTTCACTTTTGCAATGGTCCTACGGTAATAAATGCATTTTGATAGCTGGACCCACTAGTGTGTACAATATAAGATCCACAGCAATGCATATATCTTTTAATTACCTGGTGTCACGTCATGAAATATCTTGATTTCAGGAGCCGAGATTGTCCTTTGACAAGCGTTAAAGCATGCACTTTTTTTAAAAAAAACTTCCCTATTCCTTGTTCCTTCATGCCTGTATTCAAGAAGACGACTAAGGAAGAAGAATGCTAAGAATGCATCTAGCATACATGTGTCTGCTTTCATTCATTTACAAGTACAAGTATTTATAAAGCACCAGCAAGTTCTGCAGCGCTGTACAATTGGCCAGAAAAAACAACAAATATACATACAAGTTAGACACACAGAGAACAATGTGAGAAGAGGACACATTGAGAAGAGCTTACAATCTAAGAGAAGAGGGGGTGACACACTATTTCAATAATACACACCTACAGTAATTCATCATTGCTTAATCACACATTATTATAATTTACTAAGATACTTTATTTATTTTGATTCATTAACATTTTTAACCAACAGGGTTATTCAAAGAGATCCGAATGGCTGGAGAAAGGTAACCTTTCTTGGCCATTCGGCTATCCAGAGAGCAGGCAATACGTCAAATCCTGGCGAATTGCCTGCACATACGGTGCCTGTTCGAGGGCAGTGAAATCCCCATAAAAAAGCACTGCTTCGGCTATTCAGAGAATGAAAACCAGCAGTGAAAGGTTCCCGAAATGCCCTGCCATTCGGTGTTTTCATGCGGCAGGTTTATTCAGGCGAATCCCATAGGCTTCAATGTTAAAAATATTCCCGTTTTAATGCAATATCTAATAAACCGTTCATTATAAAATTCTGCAGTAAAAAGTCTCTTTATTTATAGATTTTTTAGGATATTTTAAGCATTTTTCTGAATTATTTTTTTTAAAAGTCCGATTTTTTTAATTTTGTTTTTTAAGTTTACTTATTTTTTCTGTAACAGCCCTTTTTATTATCATTCCCTGGACCTCATATGTAAATTTCAGACATTTTCGCTCAGTAGTTTCTTTGCAAACAGCGTTTCACTTTTCACACAATGTGCAAACTGTTTTGCTAATACTCGTCTGCGGTGTCGGCTTTTTCCGGCGACTTCGCTGCGTGTGATCGGCTCCTGCTCGGGTTTTTCCGTGGTTTTCGGCAGGTTAATCCAGATGTTTTTGCGGGTTTTCGGCGTGCATTCGCCAAGTTTTGCGGTTAGTTTTCGTTTGGTTTGCGGCGGCCTTTCCCTGCAATTCGGGGATCCTGTGGTGCTTGCCGAATACACCGCAGGGTCACCGAAATGGGATCGGCAAAACGAACCAAATTGAAGAGAACGAAAAGTCACCGAACGTGCGGTGACTTTTTGATTCTCTTTGAATTACCCTGATAGTGTTTTGTTTGTACATTGTGATTGAGGGTGACGGAGCAATTAAGTGTCAGCATCAACGAATGGGTGTGAAAGGGAGGGGTTGTCTTTTAGATTAAGTGTGGATTATAGGTACAAAAACCACAAATCAATGAATGATATTGCGTACTCATAGGAGCTATTTAAAGGACACATTAAACCAAATAACAAGGGTTACAGAGACAGATGTCAAAGATAATTCAGCACAAGTGGAGAAATAGAGGAAAAAAGGAAAACAAGTACTTAAGGTTAAGACATTGAAATAAAGTAAGGCCAGGCTACCTATATAGAACATTAAACAACACCAAAAAGGTCTTTTCACTATAAGGTGAAAATCAGGAGAACTGGCAGGAGAAGAGAACAATCTAGACCAAATAGTCGATTTGGAAAATGAGATAAATGGGAGAATTTTTCTGGTTTGGCTATTGTCACCTAGAATTTTCACTTCTCCTGCCAATTCTCCTGAGTTTCACCTTTAGTGAATAGACCAGAAAGAGTTAGCTAAGGCTGGGGTCAGACGAGCGTGATTTCTACGGGCTGTACGTCCGTGCAGTACAAACATCGTCAGTACGGATGACGCAGTAGTGGTCACACAGTCCATTTTTTCACTGAAGTTATTTTTGACGGATGTAGGAGGGAAAAATAAATTACAATGAAAAAACATTCTGTCCGTCAAAAATGCTGGACGTATAAATGCAGTCCGTCTGACCATGCTCCATCACTCACACACAAAGCTATGCAGACGTTGTGGACGTGGCGCACTCCGCACGTCCGTTCTAGCAGTATTACGTTCTTGCCTAACCTGCGTCCGTTTGCCGCGGCCGTTGTGCGTCCGCAGTTCAGTGCGGACGTACTTCATGTGTCAGGCTCCAATGGACTTTCTTTCATGCTATCACGGACGTACTTTTAGGCGCAATCACGGACGTGAACACTACGCTCGTCTGACAGCAGCCTTAAAGATGCTTTTAGAAGTGGATTTAATTAACTCTAGCAGGGTTATTCAGAGAAAGGTGAAACTCTGGAGAACGTTTGGAGAAGTGAAAATTCTAGGTCAAAATAGCCAAACCAGAAAAATTATCCCATTTAATTTTACTTTCCAAATTAGCTATTTTGACCTAGAATTTTCACTTCTCCAAAAGTTCTCACGAGTTTCACCTTTCTTTGACTAATCCTGTTGGTATCTCAATGTAGCATTATTAGTAAACAGTCAGTGCTCATATTCAAAACATCATTATGTTAGGATATAATAGCTTGGCAATGGTGGACAATACAGTCAAAATAATTTAGGTTTTCATTGCCCTAATCACAGGACACTCTTATGGTTCAACATATATCTGTCAGGCCAGTGAAATTGTAACATAATGACTATTTCCTACATACAGTATCTATTTTCTGTGTCAATCTGTATATTTGTGTTGTTTTTAATATCTTGCATTTATTACTTTCTATTTCTTTAACGACTATAAAAATTTCAATGTTCTTGAACCCATGACATACTTGAAAATGAGAGAAATCTCAATGTATCCTTCCTGGTAAAATACATTATAGATAAATAAAAAAAATGGAGTAAAGCAGAGAGTATACAGTAGCTTCATATGCCCAGCTCTCTTAGAAATATGCCCAGATCTGGGTACACAAGGCAGCTTACATCGTGGGCCAGAGACTGGGGGCAGAAAGGACTGATGTCAGGGCATGTGATACAAGTGGGTGAAGGTTCAAGCAAGGACACACTATTTACGGGGCTACTACTTAGTCACTGCACCACAGGCGTTATATACAGAACACGTACATATGCACTGCACATTATGTATTGCTGCAGAGTTTTTTGATACCCACATATACATAACATATATTACTGTGAGCTTTATTGCTAAGGAACTCTGTGATACGCTCATACACAATGCACATAATTGTAGATTTATTGCTGTGGAGCTCACTGATACCCTCATGCACACTGCACTTTAATGTTAGATTTATCGCTGTGGAGCTCTGTTATATGCTTATAGACAGCACACATTAATTGGTATCCTATGACAATGTCACACCTCGTGGTCAAAGAAGTCAAGGAAGAAATAAAATGTTTTAGGGTTAAGATCACGACTATCAGTGGTTATGTCCTGCAGGAACTCTTGGGAACGCAGTTCCCTTACTGTTTTGACAGGAGGAACTGTCAAATTCCCTTTGGGCTGATATACTGGGAAGCTGCAATACTTGTCAATATAGACACAGTTTTATAAAACTGTCTATATTTAAGTTTTGTTTTTCCTGATTTAATTACATTAGGAAGGCATAGGAATGACAATTTCTCAGTGTTTGCTAGAGGAATGGCATTCTCATGCATAAAGAAGTGCTGCAGCCGCTGTAGCTCCCAGTAATCTTTGAGATCAGAATGTACAGAAATGTTGTTGAGTTCCCACACTTATTTTTTAGGACTTGACCCCGAGGGTTAGTATTTGTGCATCTTTTAATGTGAGGTTTAGTATTAGGGTTTAGGTTAACCCTCATCCTAACCAACAGATTTTGCTCCATTTCTCTGTTGCAATCTTCATTACAAAGCTATCATGCTGCTTCTTTTTTAGGCAACAGATTCTGCTGTTTCTTTTTTTTTTTACTTGGGTGTAACCAAAACCAAACCCTAAAACTAAAGCTAGTAATTTTATTGCAACATACTGAGGTCGGGGAAATGAACTGAATTCGGTGTGAATTGTGAATGTGCACAGAAAAATAGATGATGTCGCTCGGATTTTTCTTTAAAGACTTAATTAAAGGAACACTCATCCTGACCACTTTATTTTTTTGACATGGTCAGGATGTGAGGAGTGCCCCTCCTTCTCCTTCCCCCTCCCTGCCCAGGCAAACTGGTAAAAAAATGCTGTGTGAACCCACCCAGTGTCACCACCTGCCAGGGAGGGAATGGCTTCAGAGAGACCGCAATGGACCGAAACCGCGCATGCGTGCATCTCAGATCCATTGTTCCGCACAGGCGTAATGCAACTTTTGTACGTAAAGTTCACAAGTCCCGTTGCGTTGCCCAATTTGCGTTTCCTATACTACGAAAGTAGCGCAGGGAGCGCAAATTCCACAAAAAAGCCTCAGGGATTTCCATGCTCGAGAGTAGCTGAGGAGTAGCTGCATGCAGAGAGGGACAAAAGGTGAGTAAAATCAACTGAAAAATATTCTCGCCTGCCTCCACGTCCACCCTCCCTTCTGACATTCAATGCCTATAGCTGGGGATTGACTATACACCATTTAGATCACCTATGCCCTATGTCTCCACTTTATGCATTTATGTATTATACTCATTTTTTTACTGTACTGAGTGATGTGATAATGTATGAAGCATCTGTAATACATTTCCATTATACTTTGTTGTGCTGTTGATACAACGTCAAAAATAAACTGTTTAGAAAAAAAATTACTCGAAAATAAGTAAAAACTAATTGGGCAGTCGCGTCTGACGTCACGCGTAGCACCGGGAACAACAAGTCACTTCTAGTTTCGGGTTGGCGAGGTCAACGGCGACGCAAAACATGTTTGGTGAGTGACACCATTCTTTTACAGGTGTAAATATGTGCACATATGAATTGTGGAAATTGGGGAATCAAATACCCTGATCCTGCAGTGAAGTCAGCATTCACTGCAGGATTCCCAAAGTGCAAGGAAAAGCAACAAAAAAAAACAAAAGCAGAAAAATTGCTGAAAATCCACCGAAAATCTTCTGCTAATCTGTCGATAATTTGCCAATCTGATCTGAAAAAAATCAGATCCAATCGAAACGCAGCAGAAATAAAATCGAACGTACATGACGATCCACCGCAAACCCGCCAAATGCCTGGAATTAGCATATAAGGTCCTATGAATAATAATAAAAAGGTCTGTTACAGAAAAAGACGCCGCTATTTTAAGAAAAAAAATCTATTTTTTTTGCCGAAATACATCCTGAAAAATGCCTAAAAGATCCTAAAAAATAAATAACAATACTTTTTGCTTCAAATTTAAAGAATAAGCGCTTTATTAGATATTGGATAAAAACAGGAATATTTTTAACATTGAATCCTATGGGATTTGCCTAATTAAACCTGCCGAATTAAACCACCGAACATCAGAGCATTTCACTGACATTTCACTGCTGTTCGGTGTCTGTGAATAGAATAACCATAGCTTCTCTACGGGGATTTCCCTGCCTCCGAACAGGCACCATATTTTGCAATTCTCTAATATCTGGCGAATTGCCAGGTTTTGAATAGCCGAATCGCCCCAAAATTGCAACGTACGGGGAAATTCACTGTTCGGTACAATGTCGGTGCATTTATTACCTCAGTCAGGCTTTATGAAAATTTTTAAACCTGTGCTTTTTTTGTCACAGAAAATGATGGAAGAAGGTGGTCATTAATATGGAGTGCTCTTTCTTAATGTTTTGTATTTAATATCTTAGATGCACCCACTTAGTTTGAGGTTGAGTGCAACCTTTTGCTGTTATATATATACCTAACTGTGATATCAACTGATGGGTTTCTTCGACTCAGTGATCTGGAAGACCAATGTCAGCAGGCCCGGACTGGCCATCGGGTGTACCGGGCGTTTGCCTGGTAGGCCGATAGTCTTTGCGGCCTGTTGGCTGGCGGCCCTCGAGTTCACAAAAGGCCTTGTACCACTGGAGGGCTTCTGGCTGGCCATACGGCCGGCCAGCATTACCCAAGGCAGCCTGCTCCCTCGGAGCAATGCGGTTTGTGCTGCAATCGGGCACGGACCGCATTCCCACTGAGCTCCACTGCTCTCTCAGTGACTCCGAGCACTCGTCGCACGTGGCACGGGAACTCGCCGTCACTCAGGAGCCATCGCGAGAGGAGCCTGGGCTTCTCCCATCCCGACCACCAGGGACACATGCCCAGCATTCTCAGCGCAGCTCAGCAGTGGACCACCAGGGAGAAATGATCCCCTTCTCACACCTCTGCCCACCAGTAATTTGGCCTCCTCCCTGAACAAAGGTAAGCAGGAGAGGGGATGGGGACAATAATTAATATAATGTATATTTTTTTGTTAAAAATCATTATTTTACTTTTTATGTATTTTCATATTTTTTGGAAAAATTATTTTACCAGGAAGGATACCTTGAGATTTCTCTCTTTTTCAGGTATGTCCTGGGTGGTGAGTATGTGTACCGTTAGGTGTCTTACCCAAGGACACTTACTGGAGAGGTGCTCGTCGGGATCGAACCCATGACTCCACAGGCTCTCTGCACGCAGAGCAGTGATGTTACCTCTGCTCCACCCAGCCGGTATATTACAATACTTATATAAAATTAATCTATATATTACATTTTAATATCATTTTTTTTATGTACAGTATATTTAAATATAGTATATTTTAATAGAGTAGTAATATATAATTTATTTTAGTATACAATTAATTTTAATATATAATAAATATTTACATTTATTTTAGTGTATTTACTTTTTAACGTGTATTTTAATTAAAAATACTATTTATTTTTAGTTTCATTGCTGTGGAGCTCTGTGATACGGTCATACACACTGCATATTACTGTTAGTTTTATTACTGTTTAGCTCTGTGATACGTTCATACACACCACACATTACTATGAGTTTTATTGCTGTGTGTGCCCGTATAGGTATATAATATGGGTGTGTAGGGTGTGTATCTACAGTGGTTTGGATATAGGGGTGCATATTGAGGAGTGTATAAATGGACTGTAAGCTCCTATGAGCAGGGCCCTCTACACCTAATGTTTCCGTCCTATGTCCGTTTATCTGTATCTTGTTCCCTTTTGGTTATTGTATTAATACCAGAATTGCTTTTCTAATATAGCCATGGTTTTTGTTATCCCCATATGCCCAAAAGGTTTGGTATCATGGTAAACTGGCATAACCTCTACTCTTTCCTCTTCCGGAATGAAGAGTTTACAGGTTGGCTTATCAGCTGGAGAGGTAACTTGAACAGACTGCAATCTCTCAAGTAATGGAGAAGACACAGTAATCAAAGTGGTAGCGAGAATCCTCTTGAGGAACAATCAGACTTTGGTCAAAGACATGATGCTCGTACATTTCATATTGCCTGGACAAGGCATCTGCCTTGGTATTCTTGGAACCAGGATGATAGGTAAGAACATAGTTGAAACTGGACAGGAAAAGAGACCACCTAGCCTGCCTAGCATTTAGGCGTTTGGCGTCACCAATGTAAATCAGATTCTTATGATCAGTGATTATGATTATGGGGTCTTTGGAACCCTCTAACAGATATCACAAGGGCTGAAACAACTGCAAGTAATTCCCTGTTACCTATATCATAGTTTTTCTCTGCAGATGTCAGTTTCCTGGAGAAGAAACCACACGGATGTAACGGCTTATCAGGACTCTCTCTCTGGGATAGGACTGCACCTATGCCAATCTCAGAGGCATCTACCTCTAACTGGAACGGCAAACCTGGCTCGGGATGTCGCAGGACTGATGCTGTGATGAATGCCTCTTTCGGCTTATCAAAGCAAACATTTTTCAAGTTTGCAGTACAGCCCATTTTCCAGTAACCTTTTTAACACTGTGCATACATGAACATGATGTGTCTCCATATCAGGAGAGTAGATAAGCATATCATCCAGAAAGACAATAACAAACACTTGCAAGAAGTCCAGTAGGACATCGTTAATGAAATCTTGAAAAACTGCCGGCGCATTACACAGACCGAATGGCATAACTAAGTATTCATAGCGCCCGCTTCTCGTGTTAAAGACAGATTTCCACTCATGATCTTTCTTAATTCGAATCAAATTATATGCCCCATGCAGGTCTAATTTGGTGTATATCTTAGCACCTTTAAGGCGATCAAACAGTTCAGATATCAACGGAATGGGGTAATCATTACGCTTGGTTATTCTGTTAAGACCTTTGTAGTCAATACATGGTCTCAGATCACCCTCTTTTTTAGACACAAAGAAAAATCCTACCCCAGCAGGTGTCAGGACCATTCCTGCCTGTTCCTGTGACATTACCTTCAAGAGACGGCTGCATGAAAGGTGCTGCCCTTCTGCATAGCACCATTATCAAACAGTTAAAATCACATAACACACACACACCTCTGGTCACGTGATTCACCCATGTGCCCAATTAATAAAGATCCATACCCATGGTACCCAGAGGTTCGGTGTCCCTGGAGGCTAGCTCTGAGGAGGATGAGACGAAGTACTGCCCATGGAGACAGAACCCACAGACTCCTGGAGTCTGAATCTATGGAGGAAGAGTACCCAGTGTCTGAGGAGTCTGATCCTCCCATGGATATGGAGACCGCTCTGACTTCGATCAGCACACCCATCACTCCCAGGCAGCATTTTATGGCCAGTGCTACCAGTGCTCCCTATCAGCGAGATCTGTCATCCCGTCACCCCATATATGAATATGCGCCAGGGGTCTGGAACTCTGAAGACTCCAATTGTGAACCACAAACAGCCCGGCGCTCACAGGGACCCCCAGGTCACCGAGCGGGATATGTGGAATTACGGTGGAAAACGCCACCATTATGTCTCCAGAAGGCCTCAGAATAACCCTGAAACCCTTACCACCTGGATTTGTCTACGGGTCAAATGGGACGGTTGTGCAGGAAGCAGACCTTCATGTTTTTGATCACCTTCCTATGGAGATTGAACCTGCTGTGACACCTAGCACTTTATAGTTAGTGCTACCAACGTTCCCAAAGACCTCACAGGGGTGGTCCCCTTACCTCCAGAAAAGATACCCACCATGGATGATGTCACCAAGACGTCCAGATCTCAGACACGGCACCACCAGAGAAAGCGTACCCCCAAGATCCCTAAAGAATCTGCTGTGGTTTTTATTTTTCCTCTATGAGACTGATGACGAGACCTATCAGGTCCATGGCTACCATAGAACCCGTCACCCACCGGGGTCACAGTGCCCATTTCTGTGGGTTTTATTGCTGTGCAGCTTTGTGATACACTCATACGCAGTGCACGTTTCTATGGATTTTATTGTT
Source organism: Leptobrachium leishanense (assembly GCA_009667805.1). Lineage (NCBI taxonomy): Eukaryota > Metazoa > Chordata > Amphibia > Anura > Megophryidae > Leptobrachium > Leptobrachium leishanense. The sequence continues at coordinate 381,932,254 of CM019064.1, read as the reverse complement.
CAACCAATTAGAGCGGCTGTGATCCAGTAGACTTGACATGCGTGGCTGTTCTTTGTAAAAATGCTTTAATTTAAACATTTCATAATTTTCTTTATCTCAATTGATACATTTGAAATGGTATACAAAATATACAAGTAGGCACTTGGTATCCACTTTTAATATAAAGAGAGGAAAAGGCGGAGCTCTAAGAGGAAAAGATGGAGCTTAAAACAGGAAGGGTAGGGATTAACCAGGAAGAGGTGTGCCCTTGACAGGAAGGGGTGCGTCAAATTTAAATTAGGGGGTGCACAAGTTTAGTCAGGCCTAGGGCAGCACAAAACCTAAATACACCACTGGGGTGACCCTTCTGTGAACATTCTCCTGCCACTCTATGGCTATGCCATCCTGAAGACGCTGTAATGGAGGTGATTAGGAGAACTTTCCAGGACCTATTCCAGCACCTGTCCACCCTCATGAAAGAGCTGTTGCAAACAGTATCGGACTCCTCCACTAAGGTGCGTACTCCTGCTGGAAAGAAACGTGATCCCCTATCACCAGAGGAGCGTACCAGAAGGCAGACCCTCAATCTCTGCCTGTACTGTGGGGGTTCCAACCATTTCTTGGTAGACTGCCCAATAAGACCACCCAAGAAGGAAATCCCTGGGCAAAGGTCTGCAAAAACTCCTATGCCAAGAAGTACGCCTCGTGTCAAGATTACGCTGTCCCCGCGTGAAGAGACCAGGCTTGCACCAGGGCCTAAGCCTACAGCAATAGCCAAGCCTGCTGCAGTGGCTAAGCCTGGTAAGGCTACCAAGCATGCGCCGATCCCCAAACCAGTGAAAATTACCATGTTTACACCTAAGCCCAGGTCTGCTTAAGGACCAAAGCTTGTACTGGTGAAAAAGCCTGTGAAAGTGCCCAAGCCAGCTCCCAGGAAACCTCCTGCACCAAAACCAGCCCCCAGAAGATCCATACCCATGGTACCCAGAGGTTCGGTGTCCCTGGAGGCTAGCTCTGAGGAGGATGAGGACGAAGTACTGCCCATGGAGACAGAACCCACAGAATTCCTGGAGTCTAAATCTATGGAGGAAGAGTACCCAGTGTCTGAGGAGTCTGATCCTCCCATGGATATGGAGACCGCTCTGACTTCGATCAGCATACCCATCACTCCCAGGCAGCACTTTATGGCCAGTGCTACCAGTGCTCCCTATCAGCGAGATCTGTCATCCCGTCACCCTATATATGAATATGCGCCAGGGGTCTCAGACTCTGAAGACTCCGATTGTAAACCACAAACAGCCCGGCGCTCACAGGGATCCCCAGGTCATCGAGCAGGATATATGGGAATTACGGTGGAAGATGCCACCATTATGTCTCCAGAAGGCCTCAGAATAACACTGAAACCCTTACCACCTGGATTTGTCTACGGGTCAAATGGGACGGTTGTGCAGGAAGCAGACCTTCATGTTTTTGATCACCCTCCTATGGAGATTGAACCTGCTGTGACACCTATCCCTCCCAGGCAGCACTTTATAGCTAGTGCTACCAGCGTTCCCAAAGACCCCACAGGGGGGGTCCCCTTACCTCCAGAAAAGGTACCCACCATGGATGATGTCACCAAGACGTCCAGATCTCAGACACGGCGCCACCAGAGAAAGCGTACCCCCAAGATCCCTAAAGAATCTGCTGTGGTTTTTATTTTTTCTCTATGAGACTGATGACGAGACCTATCGGGTCCATGGCTACCATAGAACCTGTCACCCACTGGGGTGACCCTTCCGTGAACATTCTCCTGTCACTCTATGGCTATGCCATCCTGAAGACACCGGAGGAAGATGTGTGCCCAGGCTGGTATTCCGGTCACTTCATCGCCCAGAGTGCGATTCTAAAGAGGGGGGTACTGTCAGGACCGTACCTGCCCATTCCTGTGACATTACCTGCAAGATACGGCTGCATGAAAGGTGCTGCCCTTCTGCACAGCACCAGTATCAAACAATTAAAATCACATAACACACACACACCTCTGGTCACGTGATTCACCCATGTGCCCAATTAATAAAGGCTCCACACGCCCTCTGATCCTCGCTTCATTATTGTCTCCTGTTCCTGTGAACAAGAGCAGCTTTTTCAAGCTCCAGAGAAACCTGATTTCCCCTATCAACCCACCGTGCTCTCCCAGGAGCAACTACCCCTCAAGTCCCTGTGTGTTTACTCCCTATCCCACCGTGCTCTCCCAGGAGCAACTACCCTTCCCACTGTGCTCTCCCAGGAGCAACTACCCTTCCCACTGTGCTTTCCCAGGAGCAACTACCCTCGCACCTGGACTCAAGGACTGCTTTCCCCATCACCCTCAGCCAACCTGTGAGTTTCAGTGTGTCCTGTCCCACAGCCCTCCTGTGTTGGTCTCCTCTCCCACAAACTGTGTGCATCCCAGAGATCTGCATATCGGCCTCATCACCTGAAAGGCAAGTACCTGCAAGGTATTAAACCTGACAGCAGCAGAGGAGGAACAGCATATAAACACACGAGCAAGGTTGTCACGAATATACTCCTCCATTATCTTGTTCTCCTTCTGAGAAAGAGGATAGACATGACCCCTTGGGGGCATGGTACCAGGCAAGAGGTCTATCGCACAGTCATATGGTTGATGAGGAGGCAGAATCTCAGATTTCTTTTTATCAAAAACCTCCTTGAATTCAGTAGACAAAGGAGGTGCAGTAGCCACGTTCAAGCTACCTACCATTCTTCTTATGCCTAGACATATGGACCAGCACTGAGGGCTCCATGAACCCAACTCCCCCTCTGTCCAGTTCATGACTGGATTATGTTTTGCCAACCAGGGATAACACAGAACAATAGGTTCTATAGTACCTAGTACAATAGTACTGTAATAGTAGTGGGGAAATTAATGGAAACCATGTTAAAGGAAAGGATTGTTGAACATCTAAAAACACATAGATTACAGGATCAGAAACAACATGGGTTTACCTCAGGGAGATCATGCCAAACTAATCTTATTGATTTTTTTGATTGGGTAACAAAAATAATAGACGCAGGTGGTGCAGTAGACATTGCTTATTTCGATTTCAGTAAGGCTTTTGATACTGTTCCGCATAGAAGGCTTATCAATAAATTGCAATCTTTGAGTTTAGATTCCAATATTGTTGACTGGATTAGGCAATGGCTGAGTGACAGACAACAGAGGGTTGTGGTAAATGGAGTTTATTCGGCACAAGGTCTTGTTACCAGTGGGGTACCTCAGGGGTCAGTACTTGGACCCATTCTCTTTAATTTTTTATTAGTGATATTGCAGAAGGTATTAATGGAAAAGTATGTCTTTTTGCTGATGACACAAAGATTTGCAACAGGGTTGACGTTCCTGGAGGGATCAGCAAATGAAATGATTAGGTAAACTAAAAAAATGCGTTCGGAGTTGTGGCAATTGAGTTTTAATGTGGATAAGTGCAAGATAATGCACCTGGGACGTAAAAACCCAATGGCTGAATATAGAATTTTGATACAGTCCTAACCTCAACATCTGAGGAAAGGGATTTAGGGGTCATTATTTCAGAGGATCTAAGGGTAAGTAGTCAATGTAATAGAGCAGCAGGAAATGCTAGCAGAATGCTTGGTTGTGTAGGGAGAGGTATTAGCAGTAGGAAAAGGGAAGTGCTCATGCCACTGTACAGAGCACTGGTGAGACCTCACTTGGAGTACTGTGTGCAGTACTGGAGACCGTATCTCCAGAAGGATATAGACATCTTAGAGAGAGTTCAGAGAAGGGCTACTGAAATGGTGTACGGCTTGAAGGAGAAAAGTTACCAGGAAAGGCTTAATGATCTCAACATGTACAGCTTGGAAAAAAGACGAGACAGAGGAGATATGATAGAAACATTTAAATACGTAAAGGGATCCACAAGGTAGAGGAAGGGAGTATATTTAAGGAAACAAAATAGCAAAACAAGAGGACATAGTCTTAGATTAGAGGGGCAAAGGTTTAAAAGTAACATCAGGAAGCATTATTTTACTGAGAGGGTGGTGGATACATGGAACAGTCTTCCAGTAGAAGTGGTAGAGGCCAAAACAGTAATTGAATTTAAGCAAGCATGGGATAGCATAAGGTATCCTAAACAAAAGATAAATCCAGGTTAAGTATCCATGTAATTGGGCAGACTAGATGGGCCGAAAGGTTCTTATCTGCTGACATTTTTCTATGTTTCTATGTTTCTATGTTTCTAGGTATCATAGGAGATTCAATTATTTGAAATTGTATCATCTAGGCTTGTGCACCGATTTATTTTTTGGTTCGATTGGTTCGGCTCGTTCGGATGTTTAAACTTTTCGATTCAGCTCGTTTCGACCGATTTCTGTTTCGATTCGGTTCAGTTCGACTCGTTTTTCGTGTACATTTTTTTTTCGGAATATCGACCATTTTTCGTATTTCGGGAAACGCACATCCCTAGTATCATCTCCCCATGTAGGATACCTGTGTGGGAGGATAGAGGGATGGTGTTGTGGGTAACGTGTGGTCATAACAGGTTTATGCCATCTATAGATTCGATGCTGAGAGGAGTCTCTCTCTTGACCAAAGGCACTTGGCATATGGCAGCAAAACCTGAGTCCAGGAAGTTCCCTGCTGAACCAGAATCAATAAGTGCCTCAGTGTCTAGCGTGATGTTCTCCCACTCAACAGACACTGGAACCACAACACGAGACCTCTTTCTCCTTTTCTTTTTTGACACGAGAGACACAGCGGTCATGCCTAGAACCTGTCTCAGGGGATTCTAGACACGCTCGTTTCCTGCCAGTGAAGACCTCTTGGGTCATCTGGGACACTGTAAACGAAAATGACCCTTATCAGCACAATATAGACATAACCCCTCTCCGAGACGGTGTTGTCTATCTTCCCCAGATATACTAGAATGACCCAATTACATAGGTTCAGGGACTGCTTGTTCAACTATAGGGGGTTAAGGAGTATGAACCACACGAGGAGTGGAAGGAGGTTTGCGAGGTTTGTCACGACCCGACCTTCTCTCACGAATCTGGTTATCGAGTGCAATACAGAATTCAATGAGGTCATCTAGTTCCTCTGGTAGCGACATAGGAGCTAGTTATTATTATTATTATTCTTTATTTATAAAGCGCCAGCATATTCCGCAGCGCTGTACAATAAGCACAGTATAGACAGGGTTACAATACATTGAACAACATTTGACAAACAGTACAGGAGGAGATGAGGGCCCTATTCCCGTAGGAACTCACAATCTAGGAGGGTTGGGGTTGGAAACAGGAGGAGAGGACTGTAAGGTGAGAGTGATTGATGGTTGCGTCAGTGAGTTGGGTGGTAGGCTTCCCTAAATAGGAATGTTTTAAGGGAGCGTTTGAAGGAAGAGAAGTTAGGGGAAAGTCTGACAGTACGAGGGAGAGCGTTCCAGAGAGTGGGGGCTGCGCGTGAGAAATCCTGCAGTCTATCATGGGTAGAGGTGATGCGGGGAGAAGCTAGGCGCAGGTCACTGTTTGACCTTAGGGAGCGGGCTGGGGTGTATTTGGTGATTAGTGAGGACAGGTAGTGGGGAGCTGAGTTAGTGAGGGTTTTGTAGGTAAGGATAAGGATTTTGAACTTAATTCTGCAGTGGATGGGGAGCCAGTGAAGGGACTCGCAGAGGGGAGCGGCAGAGACAGAGCGGCGGGTGAGGTGAATTAGCCTGGCGTGGGCGTTCAGGATGGATTGTAGGGGGGAGAGGCAGGACAGAGGGAGGCCAGATAAGAGATTATTGCAATAGTCGAGTCGGGAGATTACCAGGGCGTGTATGAGTTGTTTTGTGGTGACAGCGGTAAGAAATGGCCGAATTCTGGAAATATTACGCAGTTGGTATCGGCAGGAGGAGGAAAGAGACTTGATGTGGGGGATGAAGGAAAGAGCAGAGTCAAGTGTAACTCCAAGACAGCGATACATTAAAGTATCATTAACACCTGCTAAAAATGCGGTCGTTAATGCATCATTAGGCCATTGGGTCATTAGGCCATTGTAATTCTGCTGCCACCGTTTTAAACTCAATAGTTTAATGCGCCACAACACCCTGGCAGTGCCAGTCGCACACCGGGCAGGATCAAAAGTGCGCCTAAGGTCCTTCATAAATTCTGCATAGTTATACATCACAGGTTTCCTTAGTTCCCATATAGAAGTTGCCCACAGCAAGTCTTTGTCTGTTAAATGATTGATCACGTACCCCACCTTGGCTCTGTCAGTAGCACACATTCCCGGGTTTAATTTGAACATGATCTCCATTTGCATAATAAATCCTCTACACGTACCAGATGTACCATCAAAGCTTATGGGAGAATTCAGATTGACATGATGCTTTTCAGCAGTAGGAGGAGAGGAAACATTTATCGCAGGAGAGGATGGTGGCGAAGCTTTGCTAGACTGATTCATCAGTAACCCCAAAGCCTGAGCAAACTGATCCATGCAGTGATCTTGCTCTTCCTGTTTTGTAATAATAATCCCAAATTTAGACATCAACACAGACAAGTCTGTCGGATCCATATTGGCCTTGACGTAATGTCACGTTCACACTGGACAACCGTGGTTTGGATCCCTATCGACAGATGTCTAAACCCTCCAATCCTTGAGTGGTCGGGACCGCTAATCCTATCACTCCCTGCCAGGGAAAACAAACAGGTCAGCAACAGTGGATACAGATAAGCAGTAGATGTCAGGACTGATCTTACACTGGGACAGAAAGGGTTAGCTTTGTTGACAAGTGAGGTATAGCCTGCGTTAGGTCTGTGCAGGTTATTTATATCAAACACTACAGAAGCAGTGTGGTCAATAAGACAATCTGGGTCAGCAACAGAGAGGGTTCGCATACAATCAGAGTTGGCAACAGAGAGCGCACTCATAGAAACTGGGTTGGCCGCTCTGCAGGGTCAGTATATATTCTGAGTCAGCATGTGGCAGGATCAGCAATCGTTCTGAGGCTACTCTAGGTAAACCATACATACAGGCTGTATCAGAGAGAATCGTCATAAGGCAGTCCAGGTCTATCACAATCAAGGTCCTCATACACTCCGGGTCAGTAACAGAGAATGAATCAGAAAAGCAGTGACTCGAAACGAGTAACTCAGCGATGTGGCAAAATGAGTCCACGTCAAGGCAATGCACGGGCTCTTTACTTAACCCCTTAAGGACGGGAGTAATTTTACAACTTCGGCGCTGTTTCGGAAGTAGAAGTTTGCTGAGCTCATTTTGACCATTTTTAAGTCACGTATTCTTATACCACCCAGACAAATTATATATTGTTCTTTCCGTCAGACTCGGCAGATTAATAATATATCATTATTATATGTATATGTCATGCCCTGCCAAAATGCTATAACAAAAAATGTAAAAAAATTTGAATTTTCAATAAAATTTCAATCTTCCACAGTGTGTAAAGTGTTTTTTTTTTTAAATATTATTATCCGAGGCTCTGCGGTCATATTCTATTGGGTAGATTTGTTAAAAAAATTAGAACGGTGAACCCATTTTTTTTTTGGGGAGAAATTGCGTGATTTTAGCTAAAACCCCAAAAAAAAAAAAATCATTAGTGAAGCATCATTGTTCACATTATAATTGAAATGTGAACAATAGTGCTGCATTAAAAAAAACAAATTTTTTTTATTATTATATTTATTATTTTTTATTATTTAATTTATTATTTTTTATTATTTTTATTTTTACTTTTTTACACTTTTATTTCACTTTTACCATGGTCATGTTTGATATCATTGGAAAGGCCATGCTCTGGCCTTTCCAGCAATATCAGCCATGACCCCCTAGCTGCCACCGATCAGGAGATAAAGGGGTTCAAAGAACCCCCCTATCTCCTGCAAGGGATTTCCATAGGAAATCCCTTTGCAGCTAGGGGGTTCCCGGTTAACTGACATCATCGCGCATGGCGCGATGAGTCAGTTGACCGGGGGTGACCCAGAGGTGGGGGCTGCCATCCAAGATGGCGGCCCCACCGGAAATAGGCCGCGATCGGGCACAAATTAGTGCCCAGTCGCGACCTGGCAACTAAGGGGTTAACCCCCCCATACATCGCTGGAAAGGTCAGGCTGTGACCCTTCCAGCGATGCTGGCCACAGCCGCTGGGGACCAGGCGATCGGGAGATAGAGGGATCCAAAGGATCCCTCCCCTCCCCTCCAGGCGCTTCCCCTGCTCCGGCGGGGGGGGGGGGCGCCTGAAACTGACGTCATCGCGCCACCGGCGCGATGATGTCACAACGCCGGAGGAGGGATCACACTGATCTGACTCCGGGGGAGTCAGAACAGCGTGGGAGCGACCGGAGAAGGTGAGTATCTCCCGGGGGGGGGGGCTCTAAACGCAGAGGACGTACATTTACGTCCTGCGGCGTCAAAGCCCGCCTAATGCAGGACGTAAATGTACGTCCTGCGGCGTTAAGGGGTTAAAGGACGGCGGCTCCGCATCATCATGATGCACCCTGCCCCTGACCAGTCGCAGGAACGCCGGGGACTGCCGGAGCCCCTGCACTCGGCCAGTCAGTGGCGCTGTGCGCCCGGGGCCCCCTTGAGACCCCTCAGATGTGACAAGGGGCGGATGCGTGCAATGTTTTTTAGGTGGAAGTAGCAGGATTTGGTTAGTGAACGAATGTGAGGAGTAAAGGAGAGATCAGAGTCTAGGAGGACACCGAGGCAACAGGCCTGAGAGGTAGAAGTAATATTAATATTATGAATGAAGCCACAAACAAAGAAGCTTGTCTGACTCTGCAATAGCTTCAGTAAAAGTGAATGCTGATTTTCAATGGCTTATGCTGAAATTTTAGCATTTTGCTGCACCCTATTAATGCCACTGGCATAATAGGGGTCTAAGAGTTAATCCAAAAAGAAATCCGTGCAGTAAACACAATATAAACAAAAGACAGCATATTCCTTTAAAAAACATAGGATGGGTTCTTGCTATCATTTTGATGTCAATGTGAATTCTTCTTAAAGAAGTATTGTGAATAAACATTGTAAATGCAAACAATAATAATGTATGGATGGAGTGGGTTTATTACCTGTACACAAACGTTTGGGAATAACTCACTTATTATAGCAGGAGAGGAGAGAGCAGGAAAGGCAGTAAAAATACTTTGAACAACAATAAAAAGATGGTGTGCAAGTAGTTTTTGTAACTCCTTAAATAATTTGTGTTTGATGTCCTGTTTATGCAGCTGAGCTACCCACAGCCAGAAAACGATCTTTATTTTTCTTCAAAATTATTTTAACAAATTAAGGCAGTGGTTCCCAATCGCCTGTCGTCAAGTACCCCAACAGGCCAGGTTTTGAGGATCACCTTGGGGAAATGCAGACTGAATCCTGCAATCACTGAGCAGCAAATCATATCACCTGTGCTGTGCTTTGGATATCTGGAAAACCTGATCTGTTGGGGGTACTTGAGGACAGCGGTTGGGAACCACTGCATTAAGGGACACATAAAGGGCTATAGCCAGTACCAGTACCACCTATGCTCCTTGCAGATGTTATGGTACAAAAAGAGCCCCTGCTCCTTTCTTCATGACCCTGGCGCGCTCTGCAGGAGCAGTTTACAAAAATGCTGTCACATGACTTCTTATGCATGGTACCTGTCAAACCCCCTCCCAACTCATGCTCCCTTTCCATCTACCCCCACCACAAATAACTCACACCACACACAATTTGTCAGTTGGAAAAGGGCACAGCCTTATTGACAAAACAATTATGTAACCGTATTTCTGACCCAATCGCATAATGTGGAAGGCAGTTTACACTCCAACCGTCCAAGAGGTCGTTTGGCTTCTCCATTATTCTTCTCCACTTCACATGAATGCACCCAAACCCAGGGCAGGCTGGTGAGATCCTCTCCTTTTTGCCAGCTATCCAGAAGCACAGAGGCAGGGACCTTCCCTCCACTGCCTTAAATACTCCATTGTCACATTGTTGCAGTTTCCCCAAGCTCTAACAATCCACAGTCCTGACTGTCCAGCCCATACCCGCTGTCATGATCCCCCTCCTGAATTGGTGCAGGGAAGAACTATCTTTGTCATTTCAATCTGGTGTAAATGAAGCATGTTTGCTCTTATTTTTCCACACAGTGCATTAAATAGAATTTTACTGTGAGGGGGCACCCCAAATTCCATAGGAAACACAGTGTTCAAGGCCAGTAGCAGAATGACTGCTATCAGCTTCAGCAACAATCCCATTCATCCAACCTAATAAATGTCAAATGCAATCTGTGATGTACTTGTAAAGTATTGCTCAGAAAATTGTAAAGTGCTGTGAAAACTGTTAGCGATATATAAATGATGATAATAAAAAGTATAGTAAGCAAGGTTTCACTGAAGGCAGAATGCAATATAATTATTTTAAAAGTAAATATTAGCAGAAGACAGCATAATGAAGAAACGTGGAGGAAGATGGGTAAAAAGCTAAAAAGAAACAGCAGGGATCTAGGTTTCTGATGTAAGGCCGCTATCAAGACCCCGGCCAAACCCAGTCAAGCTACCACCAAGTACATCTGGCTCCCCTTGAGCCCCCAGGAGAGTATCACACATGATATCCCATATCCCTGGTATTCCGGTGGTAGAGCAGTGCAGTCTGATCCCTCTACGGTTTGAGACTGTGTAACTGCTCCATCGTGGTTTTAGCGATCAGTGGAAATCAGGGTACAGTAATGCATCATCGCCAAGCACTTTAAGAATAAGGGATGGGTAATGCACTCTGCACTGCTCTCCCATTGGACCACAATGGATATAATGATATGGACCAAGGGGCTCTCCCACAGACCACAAGCAATAAGTGACATTGAATAAAATGGCCTTGGCAGCTCTCCTACCATACCACCAAAGATTTAGCCCTCTCCATGCAAAGAAGGACAACAGGGGGGTCAGACGAACATTCATATAAACCCCCCACACACATTACACATAAATTAAAACAAACACACATAACATTGAACACAAAAACACATTTGCAAGAAAACACAAACATAAAACACATACACATATCACAAGCACATTACATACAGCCAGCATATAATATGACCAAATTATTTTGTGTTAATAGTGGGGGAGTGGCATGCCCCTGGGTGCAGTTGCAAGGGAGATTGCTGGTGTGTGGGGTGAAAGGCATGATTCAGTGAGGACATCAACATTTCTGATGACGGCCTCGTTCTAATCCAACTGCAATGAATAGATGATTTTGATTATCTGGGGATGCTAGACTCTCAGAAAGTGTGCTCTTGATTCATCATCAGAGACTGTTTATGAACTTCCACGAAAGATGTGAGACTTTTTATGGCTTTGATGTTCCATTTTCATGGTAACGTGGTTAAGCATGAGGAGGAATTGCTCTTGGGTTGCGATCTAGTAGGATCAATTTGGCTTATGTATAATTTTTGAATTGCAGCATAAGGATGAGAATGAGGAAATGTATTGACTTCTATTGCCATTTTAAAGTCAAAATTAGTGTTTAGTTTAACTGGAGGTCAAAGTAAGATCACAAGAGAAACAATATAAAAGTTAATGAGATACCAAATCACTCATTTTGAGAGACAACATCTGATAGATAAAAAAAAATCAAAAACACTTACAGTCAGATCCAGAAATATTGGGACATCGACACAATTCTAACATCTTTGGCTCTATACACCACCACAATGGAGATGGAATGAAACACAAGGTGCTTTAACTGCAGACTGTCAGCTTTAATTTGAGGGTTCAGGTGAACGGTGTAGGACTTACAGCAGTTTGCAGATGTGCCTCCCACTTGTTAAGGGACCAAAGGTAATGGGACAATTAGCTTCTCAGCTGTTCCATGGCCAGGTGTGTGATGTTCCCTCATTACCCCAATTAAAATGTGCAGATAAAAGACCCAGAGTTCATTTCAAGTGTGCTATTTGCATTTGGAATCTGTTGCTGTCAACTCTCAAGATGAGATCCAAAGAGCTGTCACTATCAGTGAAGCAAGCCATCATTAGGTTGAAGAAACAAAACAAACCCATCAGAGAGATAGCAAGAACATTAGGTGTGGCCAAAACAACTGTTTAGAACATTCTCAAAAAGAAGGAACGCACCGGTGAGCTCAGCAACACCAAAAGACCCGGGAGACCACGGAAAACAACTGTGGTGGATGACCAAAGAATTCTTTCCCTGGTGAAGAAAACACCCTTCACAACAGTTGGCCAGATCAAGAACACTCTCCAGGAGGTAGGTGTATGTGTGTCAAAGTCAACAAACAAGAGAAGACTTCATCAGAGTGAATACAGAGGGTTCACCACAAGATGTAAACCATTGATGAGCCTCAAAAACAGGAAGGCCGGATTAGAGTTTGCCAAACAACACCTAACAAAGCCTTCACAGTTCTGGAACAATATCCTATGGACAGATGAGACCAAGATCAACTTGTACCAGAGTGATGGGAAGAGAAGAGTATGGAGAAGGAAAGGAACTGCTCATAATCCTAAGCATACCACCTCATCAGTGAAGCATGGTGGTGGTAGTGTCATGGCGTGGGCATGTATGGCTGCCAATGGAACTGGTTCTCTTGTATTTATTGATGATGTGACTGCTGACAAAAGCAGCAGGATGAATTCTGAAGTGTTTCGGGCAATATTATCTGCTCACATTCAGCCAAATGCTGCAGAACTCATTGGACGGCGCTTCACAGTGCAGATGGACAATGACCCAAAGCATACTGCAAAAGCAACCAAAGAGTTTTTGAAGGGACAGAAGTGGAATGTTATGCAATGGCCAAGTCAATCACCTGACCTGAATCCCATTGAGCATGCATTTCACTTGCTGAAGACAAAACTGAAGGGAAAATGCCCCAAGAACAAGCAGGAACAGAAGACAGTTGCAGTAGAGGCCTGGCAGAGCATCACCAGGGATGAAATCCAGTGTCTGGTGATGTCTATGCGTTCCAGACTTCAGGCTGTGATTGACTGCAAAGGATTTGCAACCAAGTATTAAGAAGGGAAAGTTTGATTTATGATTATTATTCTGTCCCATTACCTAAAGGTCCCTTAACACGTGGGAGGCACATCTGCAAACTGCTGTAAGTCCTACACCGTTCACTTGAGTTGGATGTACATACCCTCAAATTAAAGCTGACAGTCTGCAGTTAAAGCACATTCTGTTTGTTTCATTCCAACTCCATTGTGGTGGTGTATAGAGCCAAAGATGTTAGAATTGTGTCGATGCCCCAATATTTCTGGACCTGACTGTATATACATCTTTCATCTATAGATTTATTACATTTATTACATTTTATGGAGAGACAGCCTGCCATCCCTTGTAATAATTAAACGTGAGAGGACAAAGATTACAAACAATTTATCTCTTTTATATATGTGTTGATAATGGATAGGGATTGGTTGCTTACATGTACAGGTATATTTTCAAATCACCACATTATGCACATGACTATTTATTTAGGAGCAGGTTTATGATCGGCACAGGATTTTATATGAAATGAGAATGGAAATTATACCTGATCCGAGAACACTGGGCATCTCTTGTCCACATTACTCATGATTCAGGAAACATTTGGAACAGTCTTTTCCAAATACAAGAAAAATTCAAGTAATTTTTATGTAGCTTTTGGAATCATCCTCTTCTAGAAAACTAAGAAAGATCTGACTAGTTATGGCTGGTATCACAGCAAGGTCTGGAGCTTCCATTTTTCAGTATTGCTGTCTGTAATCCTCTGACCTCCAGGACCCAGGAGGATTGCAGTGTCCTTGTTGCCTAGCAACTCGTTTGCTGTAGCATAACAACAGACTAACAATGAAAAACAAGTATTTACTGCTACAAAAAAAATGCATGCCGTGTATTTCATTCCTTTTCTATGTATTATGCTTTCACAATTTCAAGGTATCTATTACTTGTCTTTCACTATCATGTAATGCAGATCAAGCCCTACATTTTATGCCCCCATTATTAAATGAAAGTCATCCTTATCACAATACCTGACATTTCCTCCATGTGCATTCTCACACATCACACTTCCACGTTTATCAATCTAATTTCCCCATCCACGTATATCTACTGCAAGCCACCTTGCACCCAATTTATGTCTGATCCTATTAATATGTTACACCTCCTGTGGCTGCACAGGTCTAAAGAAATGGCATGCTTCATACAGATATCTTTTTGCTCTTTATTTCTCTCTTTTTAGCTAACACTGTGAAAACTACAAGAAATAAAACCAAATAATGTACAAAATATATATAAATACAGTCCTTACAAGACTCTCATGCAAAATGAACATGTCTTTCCAATATAAAAATGATAAATCCAGTTACATCATTAACAAATCACATTGTACATGTAAAGGGATATAAAAACAACATTATGTACAATACAAAACAAATGCAGAGGTAAATTACTGTGTGCGCCTCTAGACCACATGCAGATAGGGTTCTTATGAGGAGTTATGAAACGCCCTGAGCTGTCGCTCCATAAGCAGATACAGCAGCTTTGAAACAGGAAACTAGTTCTGCCTACTATCTCTGGGGCAGTAACACAAGCTCTTGAAAGAGTGCAACAGCTCTTAAAACCAGGAAGTGCTGGCTCCCACACCTCCAAACATGCAAGGGACAACACATCTCCAAAAATCCATGTTCCTTGACAGTTACACCTCCTGCCAATCAATTTACTTCATGCATCTGGGTCATACGACACATGAACCATCTGTTTAGCGTCTGTTTAATTTCATGCCTTTCCATACATGCCAGTCATATGCTACCCCTACTAGTAAACCCACCAATTACTGCTCTCAAGGACTGCAGCTTTGCTCCCAGCCCCAAACACCCAAGATAAAAACCACCAAAATCACACAAACCTTATGAAGCCCTCAATACCCATTATACAACACGTGCCCATCATAAGCTTGACAAGAGAATGGTTAAATGGCAGAAAGCATTTCTCACTCAACCTATACTTTCTCAACCCCTACCATACAATTGATACCACCCAACCAATGAACACCCTCCAAGCTGAAATTAATTGTTTCATTTACCGGTATTTTATGGAAGGGCCCGTTTACAAAATTATTACCAGATTATTTTCAGTATGCTTTTTATATTCAATACAATGCTACATGTAATTATTGATTTTTTTATGTCTCCAGCATTTTTTTCCTGTATTCATAATTAAATTTTTTTCTTCTATTTCCTTCTGCTATGCTGTCTTAATTCTTTCTTCATTTTATGTTTCATTTTCTATATCTTTATGGGTTCCTGTTGGAATGCTATTAATAATTTCATGAGATCAAATGAGCATAGGTCTCATGTCTTATTTAATCTGTCCATAAATTCCTTCTTTTCGGACCAAAAAGCTAGTGAGTTTTGTATCTTTAGGCCTCTTTTGTAGTATTTTTAATTGATTTAATTTCAACCGCTTTCTGGGTGTAAATTTGCCTTTTCAGCTGATACTGCTTGTTTTAAAAAAAAAATTGTTTAAAATGTATTCTATAAAGAGTTCTTTGTTCTGACTTTATCCGTCACGGTAAATACATTTATGTAATGGGTTATACATTAAAAATAAACAACATATTCACATGTTCACATAATTCAAATAATTAAAGGAACAGTCTACACATCGTGACTACTTTATATCTTTGAAGTAGTAAGGATGTGAGGAGTGTCCCCTTCCTCCCAGCCCAGCCAAACTGGTAGAAAATTCTGGATGAAGTTAAGGAGTTTGCTCGACCCCACCTAGCATCACTAGCAGTCAGGGAATTTGAATAAATCTCAGGGGAACTCCTGCTACACCACATAGATCACCTGGAAGGACTCAAAAGGGCACGTTGGACACTTTTTTGCATCCGTGGGAACCAGCCTCCACTGTTATTCCACTGTATCCCACACCGAGGCTTGGTGCAAATTTTTCTCTGGTGAGCTGTTGGTCCACATTTTTGTGCATCCTACAGTTTTCATTCCTGGGCTTGTTTTTCACCTTCCTGGACCCCTCTATTTTTTTCTGCTTTGTCTCCTTTTTCTTTGGTTCCCCCCTTTTTATATTACTTCTCCTTTCTACTCTCTTCTCCATTCCCTCTCTTTCCTCTAATCACCCCCTTTTTTTATCCCTTTCCTTCTCCTTTGCCCTATTTTTTCCACCCTTTACCCCTTCTCTTCTGGAATGACGTTTTCCCCCTCCCATTTGAAGTTGCTCTCTTATAATGTCTGAGGACTAAATACCCCTGAGAAACGAGGGCAACCACTGGGAGAATTACTTGCCCTCCAGGTGTCAGTGGTGTTCCTCCAGGAGACCTGTTTCATCTGCTCCCTCACTTCGAGATCCTCTCTTCCCCCTGGGCTATTTTGGTAATTTTTCTTCTGGTAAGGTTAGAGGAGGCGCAGTCTTATTCTCTAAACATGTCCCATTTGTGTTGGATGCCATCTAAGCTAATTTGAACATACAATTTCTATTTGTCAGAGGCACTATTGCGGATGTCCAATACACTTTTGCGCCTACCTAACTAACAAAGCGCAACATAAAGCCCTGGCGTCTTTATTGTGCCACTTATCCTCCTTCACTGCAGGGTGTCTAGTCCTAGCTGGTGACTTAAATGTCCTGCTAGACCAACGTGTGGATACCTCTCAGGATGCTATGTCTATACCCTCAGACTCCTTGCGACATATCCTTCGATCTCTTGCTTACCTGCAGCTAGTAGATACTTGGAGAGTTCACGGCGGTATGGCTCGTGAATACTCTTATTTTTCCCATGTTTGCTCCTCTTATTCCAGAGTGGACTATATTTTTATTCAACAACAGTGCTTTGAGCTCTCCTCAGCCGCGACAGTCGGTACTAGGACATGGTCTGACAATGCCGCTGTCTCCCTGAACTTACTCTCCCCATTATTTAAACCGAAAGAACGGACATGGTGTATCAATGTCTCCTTACTGACTGACCCCCTTTTATGTCTAGAAGAGAAGCAGGTCTTTACCTCTTCCAAGCTCTCCCGCTGTTCCTACCAAATACTTTTTTCCGTTCCTTTTGTTCTGCCCTCATTTGGTTCATTTGGCCTACTAGATCTTGAGGATACAATATTGAACACTCTCTCTATCCAAGCGTGCTGGGGGCCTAGCGCTGCCAGATGCGACATGGTACTACTATACTTCCCATTTGACACGGATGTTGGACTGGATGTCTTCCGATTCTGGGAGATGTTGGATAGCCTTGGAAATGGCATCAGCGAGTGCCACCCTTTGGACGCTTCCATGGTTAGACCATGTTGTGACACGGCGCCATGTCCTCCTGGGTTCCCCTAATTCTGACATGCTGACTATTTGACATGCACCATTAAATTGTTACCAAGATCTCCTAGATCCTCGTGCCCACAAGGACCGGATGTCATTCTTCCCACGGGAAGGTAGTCAACCTCTCTAGGGTACAGACTAGCCTCTCCCGGAGACGTACCATTCCTTATTATCTTTCTTTTGTTTTCTGTACTTTCTTTCTTCTTTCTCCCTTTCTTCTTCTCTTCCCCCACCCCTTTCCCACCCTTCCCTCCGTCCTTTTCCCCTTGTTTGTTTGTCTGACCGCTGGAGATATGTCTTCATCGCCAGGCTTTTCCCGAAAGCCCCTCTGCTTTCTCACATATAATGTGAAAGGCTTGAACATCCCAGAAAAACACCGCCGTCTCTTCCGGGAGGTCCGGGCGCTGAGAGCGTCGGTGGTCTTCCTCCAGGAAACACACTTTCGACGAGATGCTGCCCTGTCTTTGAGTGACCCAGCTTTCCCGACGGGCTACTACAGCAACTACTCCGGGGGCAAAAGCCGTGGAGTGGCAATTCTTTTCTCTAGGGACACCCCTGTGGTCATCGATGGCGTGCTCTCTGATGATGGAGGCCGTTTCTTGTTTGTAAACTGTACAATAGTGGATGTTAAATACACCTTCGCATCGGTCTACCTCCCAAACACTAATCAACACCACTGCCTAGCAGCGATCCTTCGTCGCCTAACTTCTTTTGCGGTAGGAACCCTGGTATTGGCAGGTGATTTTAATGTCCCACTAGACCCACGTCTAGATACCTCCGCGGGTCACTCTTCTATTCCGCCCTGTATCCCTCACCATATCTGCCGTACTCTGGACGGCCTGCAGCTAGTGGATGTATGGAGGGTCTTCCACGCAGGGGAACGCGACTACACCTTCTATTCCTCAGTCCACGCCACATACTTGCATCTCGACTATCTGTTTGTCCAACAACGCTCAGTGCTCTGTGTCGAGGACTCTGTTATACATGCCCAAACGTGGTCTGACCACTGCCCTCTCTTGACAACTTTCTCCTCTCCCTTGTCGCGCCCCTCGGAACGACAATGGCGATTATACACATCACTGTTACTGGATCCCGCTTTCTCTACAGAAGTTGACGCTGGCCTACGCAATTACTCTCTGATAACGCGGATTCGGGCGTTTCCCTCCCTACGATATGGGAAGCACATAAGACTGTTGTGAGAGGTGTCTTTTTTAGCAGAGCCACGGCACTTAAACGAGAGAGGTCGGGCGCTTTAGCGGCTCTTTTTGCAGAAATAAGGGACCTTGAACTTGCCCACCACGCGTCATTACTCCCTGCAGACTACGACCTACTGCTCGCGAAGTGTACGGCGCTGAATGACATCCTTGACAAAGACATTCGCTTCGCGGCCCAGAAAGCTAAATGTTCCTTCGCTCTCAAAGAAAAAAAGCCGGGCAAATTGTTAGCTAAGATCCTCCGCGGGAGAAGGGAAGCAACTTATATAGCCAAACTTAAACTCCCCTCTGGGGAGATCGTTACACGACCCGACCAGATCTTGAGCGAATTTCGCAGTTTTAATGAAAAGTTATATAGTATGGACGTTGCATCCGACAACAACATACCCTCCTCGGCGAGCATTAATGGATATCTGGAGAGCAAGCTGAACCACACCCTTCCTCAGGAGTCATCTGACTCTCTTGATGCCCCAATCTCGGCTGCGGAGATACGGAGGGTAGTGACTGGACTTAAGGGTGGTAAATGCCCAGGTCCTGACGGCTTACCGGCCGAATATTATAAGTCCTACTCAGACGTCTTGACCCCTCACATGGAGTCCCTTTTTGCTTCCCTGAGAGATGGAGGTAAATTTCATCCTCATACTTTATCAGCCACTATCTCGGTCATCAAGAAATCTGGAAAAGACGACACGAACGTGCGTAACTACCTTCCCATTTCCCTACTGAATACTGACCTTAAGATACTAGCGAAAATAATGGCTACCCGCCTCGCACCTCTCTTTCCTCCACTCATTCATACCAATCAAGTGGGTTTTATCCCTGGTCGAGAGGCGCGAGACGCAACGACTCGAGTCTTAAGCGCTATTGGTCTGGCTAAACGTACGCATACTGGACTACTCTTGCTTTCCACCGACGCGGAGAAGGCCTTCGACCGGGTGAGTTGGCGCTTTCTGTTTTCGGTCCAGGCGTGCCTGGGAGTGGGCGGCTCTTTCCTTTCTTGGTTGGAGGCCCTGTACGCTAATCCTACGTCTCGGGTAAAGGCAAATGGTGCCCTGTCTGAGATATTCAATGTTCGAAACGGGACACGTCAGGGTTGCCCGTTGTCCCCCCTTCTATTTGCCCTATCGCTCGAACCCCTGCTGGAATCGATCCGCCTCAATCCCTCTATCACGGGCATTCAGGGACACGCCTCGGAGCACAAGGTCTCAGCGTACGCTGACGACCTCCTGTTCCTTCTCACTAACCCAACTACTTCTCTTCCCGCGGTCGTACAGACGCTCGAGGAATACGGCACCCTAGCTGGATATTGTATCAACCGAGCCAAATCGGAATTTCTTGGCATTTCCCTGGGCCACTCCTCCATCTCCTATCTTAGACGTTCCTACTCGTTCCGCTATTGTCCGGACCGAATGAGATACTTAGGCGTCTGGTTAGCTTCCTCGACCAGATTACTTCACGATCTTAATTTCCTTGCCATCCTTCATTCCTTTCGCACAGATATGGCGGCCTGGACTGGGGGGATGCTGTCATGGTTTGGTAGAATTGCAGTCCTCAAAATGAACCTGATGCCCCGACTGCTCTACCTTTTCAACGCCCTACCGATCACGATCCCACTGTCGTTCTTTACAGCCCTCAGATCGGAATTGTTAAAATTTGTCTGGCCCAGAGGTTGCCCGCGGGTGGGATTTGCAGTGCTTTGTCGCCCCAAAGCAAGTGGTGGCTTGGCCCTGCCTGACCCTAGAAAGTACTACCTCGCCTGTCATATGGCAAGAGTGGTTGAGTGGTCTGGAATTGGCCTGGAAAAAAGGTGTCTAGACCTGGAACGAGCACTTACTGACCGTCCCTTATGGACATTACCCTGGCTGCCCCCTTCCCGACTGACAGCCCAGAGAGCAGACCCTGACCCGATGTCGGCAACATTGCACATCTTGCATACACGGAAAATTTCCCTTGGACTTTCTTCTGTCCGTTCCCCATTACTCCGGCTGTCGCATAACCTGGAGCTGTTAAGCGGCATATTGCCCTCTCTGCGAGCCCGGATGACGGACTTGGACAGGCTTCGGGCGATAGACCTCCCTCCAGATGGCAACTTGGAACTATCCCCTCGCTCGATCCAACAGGGCCCTCTTTCATACTTGGAGCGATTTAACTTCTACCAGTTAAAGTCGTACCTAAGGAGCCTTAACTGTAGCTACAGTTTGAGTCGACCTTTACTACCTTTTGAACGCCTTTGTCATACGGGTCACTCCTTGACCAGGGGGATCTCCACCCTCTACGAGATGATCATGTCTACGGACACAGAGGCCCCCTCTTTCGAAGCTAGATGGGAGAGGGAACTTGGGTTCTCGATCTCCCCAGACCAGTGGTCAAAAACGTATACCCTGGTTCATAAGGGTAGCAGCACCACACGCATCCAAGAAACATCCTTTAAATTGCTTTCTTTTTGGTACAAGACTCCTAGCCTTCTTCATAGTATCTACCCATCGACCCCGTCAGAGTGCTGGAGATGCGCCCAAGACACCGGGACACTCTCACACATATGGTGGTCTTGCCCCCGAATCAAAGACTTTTGGTGTGTAGTTCAGGATGCGATCCACCAGGTCACCGATGTCAAGATACCACATACACCGAAGTGTTTCCTGCTATTCCACATTGACCTACCTCTTAAAACCCTCAAACGATCGGTGCTCCTCTACATGCTCCTGGCGGCCCGCGCACTCATTCCCGCTCTCTGGCGAACTGACAGAGCCTCCTCCACGGGTGAATGTGTCGGCAGAGTTGAATCTTTTCGATCTATTGATCACCTTGATGCTGAGTCCTGGGGAGAGATGGATGGCTTCGGTCTGAAGTGGTTCCATTGGGAGGGGTATGCCGCGTCTTGGCGGTCGGGGCCCGGGAGGGATCGGACGGCGTAACCTCCTCATCCTGCACTCATTGTATGATACACTATGACCACTCCTGGCCTTTAGACTGTCTCTAGTTGTAATGTACATGTCTCCCATACGTTTCCCATATGCTCTGACCCGCCCCCTCCTCCTCCCCCTTTTTTCTCCCTTCTTTTCCTCCTCCTTCTTTGCTGCCACTCTCTCTGTCTTCACTTTACCTATGTCCTTTACCTCTTTCTCTGATACTTACCTCACTCTTTGGATGGAGTCTCTTGCCATAGATATGGGCGAGACGCACTCCTCCTTCTCACGATTGTATTATTCTGAACAATTTACTATGGTACCCTACAAGGTCCGGACGGACCACCGACCATTGTGAGATTTGAGAGTTGGTTAGGAATGTCGAGATTATTTACTCTGCTTCAAGAAAGTGAATGCTTACTGTAATGTTTTTCTTTCTTATGTCTATGTTTTCCACATATCCTCTGTTCCTGTATTTCTCTGTTTATGGTCGTTTGACCAAATATGTATTTTCGGTTTTTTCTTTGTCTATAATAAAGAAAAATTTTGAATTCCAAAAAATTGTTACCAAGACGGTAACAGGCGGTGTGCGACATTCTTTACTGGTCAGATTTACAGAGGGGGGTCACCTTCACGCACACCATATCTTCCAAGACGGACAGTTCCCCAAGTTGGCAGATCTGGAGGCCCCAGTTGCACCTACATTCTTGGATTCCTTTAATTACTATCAAATACAGAATTATCTCCACTCTTTTCCTAGGCAATACTAGCCTATTGCGCCCCTTCACACCTTTTGAATGATTCTGTGACATGGGTCTACGATTAGACCACAGTATATCCACGCTCTATAAGCTCATCCAAAAAGCAGATGACCACGTCCCTGATTTCAGTGGGAATGGAAATTACAGATGACTATTTCTCCAGACCGCTGGCAGATCACACTTACCCTGACTCATAAAGACTCCCGTCTCTTTGTGTTCTCTGAAACATTGTATAAAATTGTCTCATTTTAATACAGGTCCCCACTCCTCCTGTCTAAATTCTCAGTTACTGGTGACCCCGGTGCTGGAGGAATTGCTCTCAAATCAGCTCCTACTTACATGTGTGGTGGGAGTGTCCCCTGATACAACATTCCTGGCAGATGATTTCTGATTTAATACTACTACTTTCTGAGACAACACTCCTATTTCAATCCAAAGTTTTTCAGCTCTTTCATAGGGATGGATCGGTCGCCACTGACAAAGCGAGACAGACTTTCACTACCACATGGTTCTATTAGAATCATTCCTTGTCCTCCACTTCTTTCCGTGATCTCCCTGGAGTAGGGTACTGCAGGAGCTGAATGGGTCTCCTTGGGGACATTCGGCGTCTTGATTTCCTTTGGTAGCTCACCTACCGTACCCATTGTCACCTTTCCTCCTCCCTTCTAACTCCCTACCCCCTTTTTTTCTCTCTCTCTCGTCTCCTCTATCTTTTTTGCTTTTTCTTTCTCTTTTTCTTTCCCCTGCCTCTCTCTTTACCCGTCGTTAGGCGATATTTGTAATAGATCTCCGATATTCCATACCAACTACGCCAATTATACTTTGCTAAGCTCACCTGTTCATGTACCTTTGCTCATGTACCTCACATTTGCTGTCCTCTGTTCATCTCAGTTATGACTGTACTGTTTTTATTGATATATTACTATATGGTGGCTTACAGATAATTATTTGTACAGACCATTTCTATATTTCTGCTCTTGTATAGTTGGTCTGCTTTTCCGCAGGCCTGTACTGCGCTTTATTTGTACTGTTCTTACCATTATTCTATAATAAAAATTTGTGAATACAAAAAAAAGAAGACCTATATGTTGAGGCTCTCTTAACTTACCGTGAACCTCAGCCTTACTGTATTCTCCAGGAAACATCATTCAGGATCATCGTATTGGAAAAGAAGTTCTGCAATTGTCTATTGGAGCCAGAATCCAGAGCTTCACATGGTCTGGCGGGAGTGCACTTCAGTTAGTTTGGTGCTAAGTGAAACAGGTTGCAAGAGGACACACACATGCCTGCGGCATGCAGCTCTGTGCCAGGTCTGGTCCCCAATGATGGAGGTGAAGTAATAGACTGTGTCCACCTTACCAATATCCAGACAATGGAACAAACTGTTGTGAAGTAATAGAATGTGCTGAATATACATACAGGGAGAGAGAAGAGGCTGAGAAAAATGCGTGTTAAGCATTACATGGGGGGGTCCAACATTCAGGGTTATTCAGAGGGTGGTGAAAAGCAGGAGAATGACTGGAGAATGGAAAATTCTAGGTAAAAATAGCCAAACTAGAAAAATTATCCCATTTATCTCCCTTTCCAAATCGGCTATTTTGACCTACAGGGCTATTCCGAGAGAGGTGAAAACCTTGAGAATTGCCAGGAGAATGAACCATGTAGACCAAATAGCCATTTTGGAAAGTGAAATAAATGGGAGAATATTTCTGGTATGACTATTTTGACCTAGAATTTTCACTTCTCCAGTCATTCTCCTGCTTTTCCCCGTTCTCTGAATAACCCTGAAGGTGTTTGTGTTCTCTGTTTTTGTGTGCATCTGTTTCTCTGCGTGTGTCTTTCTATGCATGTTTGCCTTTATGTGTGCAAGTATGTCTCGTTGTGTTTTACTCGGTGCGTCTCCTTTCTTTATTTGTCTCTTTCTGTGTGATTTTCTCTGTGTGTGCATCTGTTTTTTTTCTCTCTCTACCCTGTGTGGGTGTCTGACTCTTTTTCTCTCTGTCTTTTGATCACAGTTAGCCTCTGGATCTGAAACGAAGAGGAGAAAATTTGGAAAACTGAAGCACAGATAATATAATTATGCTCTGTGGATGGATGGACACATCAGGGATAAAGCCCATGATACAGAACTGAGAGTGTCTGGGTGCTTATGTGCATGTCGCGTGTGTGTGTGTGTGTTTGTATAAAACTGTATTTATACAGTTGTGTGTAAGGTCAATATGTGTAAAGACGTAGATTTGTTTGCATGTTGCCAGAGAATAAATATGATTCCAAGGCAAGGCCCTTGTGAAGGATCCCTTTTTATTATAATGGCTGCATGAATCTTTCAGACAGCCTTTACAGGATACATGCCGATGTACCTTTTTACATCTCAGGAGCCTGTAGGTACAGAATTCTAGAGCTCTCTACCCTTCGCTTCCAAAAAGTGCTGAAAATACTTTTTACATTTTTTGGGGGGGAGGACAAGCAACAGTTTCTCGCAGTGCTCACCTCAAAAGAAGGGGCAGAATCTGTTTCCTTAAAATGAATCAAAAATGGAGCAGAACATTAGGGCTTACGTTAACCCAGTAACCCAGTCGTAATACCTTGGACCATCACCTCCACATTTGCTTCTGGCGTGGGAAATGAGAATGAGCATCACTGTTCACTTTATAACTTTAAAATGAACAATAGTTCTGCATTAGAAAGAAAAGAGAAATATAAGAATATATATTTATTTTGTTTACTGTTCATGCTATTTTTACATAAACCTGGTCATTGAAAAGCCCATACTCTGACCTTTCCAATGAAACCTTATATGTCCCTCTAGCCTGTAGGGATTCAGAGATACAGGGGACTAAATGATTGCAAGGGGCCCCCTAGTGGTAAGCACATGCCTACTCTGCCTAATTATAAATCCTGCCCTGAGCATAGGACTGCCAAGACATACTGCAAAATAGAGTACCACCCAACCCACCAGCCAAAACGCTGCTTTGGCCCAGTGACCAGTACAGGTCTGTGTATATGTGTCTGGGTGCTTGTATTTATCACAAAGAGTAAAAATTAAGAAAATAATAAAATGGGAGAAAACACAATTCAATTGCATCTTTAGAGTGTGTCTAGGTCAGGGATCTCAAACTCCGCCACCAGATGTTGATAGTCTATAATTTCTTTAATGCTCTCAATGCGGTGGATGGCCTGAGCATCATGAGACTTGTAGTTCAGAAATATCTGGAGGCAGAGTTTGATATCCATGATCAAGGTGTTTGTGAGCCGTGTGTAACTGGGTGCTTGTGCATTTGTCAGAGAGTGTGATGATTAGTTGTGAATAGCCACTACTTGATGAAAATACAGGGTAGGGGACAAGAGATTGACATGGATGTGCTGCGAGGTCAATGGCTGAGGAGGCACTGGCTGTGAGCAGTGTTGGTGAAATGCTTGTTGGGCACACATTCGAAAATCCATCCCCCTCCATTTAATTTTGTTCCCCCTCCCATTTCATGCTGTGATGAGCATCATATGGGTTTTGTGACAGGTGAGGCTCAGTTTGATGATGAGCTTTTGCTGGATTCCGTCTATATAACAGCAAGACTGCACTTCAGCAGTGAGGTTCTGCCCCCCTGCATTTGGTGATATTTGGGAGTATACATATACTGGGTAGAGGAGTTAAGTGTACACATGTGCACAATGAAAAAATTTGTTTCTTTCAGATTGTTTCATTACCTTTTTTAATTTGTTTCAGTGCATTTGTTATGTTACTGTGATTCATATTTCGGATCGATTCATTATTTCGTTTTTATTCGTTATTTCAGAATGGTGAAATGGTGAATTAATTACTTAGGGTTAAAAAAAGGATAAGTATTCCCAGTCCTTGGTGCTGAAATATGTTTCAGCACCTAGGACAGCAGCATCGCAAGGCTCCGGAGCAAAAAATCCCTCTGTCCTGGGTGCTGAAATAATATGTTTCAGCACCAAAGACAGTAGCCCCACGGGGCTCCGGAGCAAAAAATCCCCCTGTCCTTGGTGCTGAAATAGGTTTACAATTGGAAAATACAAACATTCAACATAACGATACAAAATGAACAGAAGTCATGCCCGTGGGATTACTGTCGGGTACACACAGCATTTCACGCAAATGATCTGCTAGTCATCCTGTGAGTTTACAATCTAAAGGAATTAGAAGTACGTAACACAAAAGGGAGTAGAGGCATTGAGGAGAGCTGGAGACCAAGAAAAGTGTAACAGGCAACTGCATGAGCAAAGACCAAAAGCTGGAGTTTTAAAAAGCTAATCTAAAGTGAGAGAAGTGATAGCACCTATAAAATTAACATGAGGGGGACAGAGATGAGGAAAGATGGAGATGATTGCTGGGGATAATGTGGTGTGAGTAGGAAACACATTGTTAGAAGGGTCTGTGCATAGGGTTGCCAGATTGGCTTTGTTTTCCTGGATACATATAGCTATATCAAGCAAAAGGAGCACAGGGAAAAATGATGCCCTGCAACATGTATAATTCACACTGGGGTGCTCAGGTACACCAAGCACCAGAGGTCCGTCGATGAGAAGGGAAAAGCTGCCGCAAACCTGACGAAAAGTCACCGCAAAAACCTGGCGAATGCACGCCGAAAACCCGCAAAAACATCTGGATTAACCCGCCGAAGATGCCGTAAAAACCCGAGCAGGAGCCGATCACATGCCGCAAAGCCGCCGGAAAAAGCCTACACCGCAGACAAGTGAAGTGAATAAATTAGAAAAACAGTTTGCTTGAATGTTTGAAAAGTGAAACGCTGTTTGCAAAGAAACTACTGAGCGAAAATGTCTGAAATTTACATGTGAGGTCCAAGGAATGATAATAAAAAGGGCTGTTACAGAAAAAATAAGTAAACTTAAAAAAAATCCAGAAAAATGCTTAAAATTTCCGAAAAATCTATAAATAAAGAGACTCTTTAATACAGAATTTTATAATGAACGGTTTATTAGATATTGAATTAAAACGGGAATATTTTTAATATTGAAGCCTATGGGATTCTAATGAATAAACCTGTCGAATGAAACCACCGAATGGCAGGGCATTAGGGGAACCTTTCACTGCTGGTTTGTGTTCTCTGAATAGCCGAAGCAGTGCTTTTTTATGGGGATTTCACTGCCCTCGAACAGGCACCGTATGTGCAGGCAATTCGCCAGGATTTGGCGAATTGCCTGCTCTCTGGATAGCCGAATGGCCAAGAAAGGTAACCGAACGCTGATTTTCAGCGTTCGGTTACCTTTCTCCAGTCATTCGGATCTCTTTGAATAACCCTGTAATTGAAAACTTATGTTTAGAAAATTTTGCACAAAATGCACAATTTTCAGTAGCAAGAATAAGCCTTTATTTATTATTATTATTGTCATCATTTATATAGCGCCAACAGTTTCTGCAGAGTTTTACAATAACCAAAGGGAACACGATACAGATAAACGGACATAGGATGGAAACACTAGCAGGGTTATTCAAAGTGAATCGAAAAGTCACCGCATGTTCGGTGACTTGTCATTCTCTTCAATTCGGGCCGATTCGGCGATCACATTTCGGCGACCCTGCGGTGTATTCAAATGAAAAGATATAACAAGGGGCGCTGAAATGACACAGAAGTAGTACACAATGTACAGAAAACGCACAGCAGCTATATCCCACAAGGGCTCACCCTAAAAAAAAAACAAAGAGAATAAGACAAAATAACACATACAATTAGGAAAGCGCCTGTGCATGTACCGTAACCATGAATAGTAGTATTCAACACACCATACACAGGATAACACCTTGTGTTCTAAGACTATGAAAATATTACCATGACCTGGGTCGCTATGTTGAGGTCATTCATAGGTACATGAAAGAAAAAATAAAATACAATAGTGCAATATGCACGAATTGATAAAATAATGTAAGGACAAGTAGCATTGATACACTCACATGGATCAGAGCCTGTATAATTCAAGGCTCTATATATAGGCAGCGGGTCCCTTCAGGGATGACCCTGTCCCATCTTCATACACTCTCTTGGTATATAGCTTGCAGATGGAAAAAAAGAACATAGAGGCGAACCATAGCATGAATCAATAAAACCCAATTTATATACGGTAGCCAAAGATAGAATGGAACTCACGTGGTAAAGAGCCTGTGAATAGAACACTGGCTCTGTAGGAATGCCTCAGGTGTAGAAAGGGTACACCTATCCCCCTTTAGAAGAAGTGGACGAGAATCCTTTACTCTCCAGCATAAAAGATTTTAATAGGCATAAAACCAAAGGAAAATAAGAACCAAAATGCGTTTCACTGCACAAGCAGCTTCATCAGTTGGTATTCCACAAAATCTGGCATATGCCCACATATATAGGGCCCACACCCACTGTATCGGGTGTAGCCAATATAATTAGTCCCATATTCACATAAGGTGCTTGGTAATTCCGGTCTTCACTTCCGTCGCTTCTCATATGGCATCATAAGTCCACATCTCCAGCTCGGCGATCGGGCACATGCGCAGTGCGTTCCCTTCGTGATGAGTCCTCCCACAGCTACTCAGCTCACAGACCTTCCCTCTCCCAAATGCTGCAGCCGCCATTTTTAAAAGTCCCGCATGCCCTTAATTGCGGCTGTCATACTATCCTTCATAGCTGGAGGGCACATCGATGACGCAGGGATACCGGGGCATATCTACAACAAGAAGGGAAACATGTGTGCCCGTATAGGCAAACATGCCATCATACAAATCCAGAGAAAAAAAATAATAATTAGGTTCAGAATGTTAATGAACTATATAAAGACGATCATATACAATAACAAAAAGCACACACCTTAAAATGAATCTAAAAAATATATAAAAATAACATAAAAATACTATAGAAAAGTACTGAAAATAATACTATAAAAATGTCGTACCTCAAAATCTTTATTGAGGCCAAAAGGGGCCAGAGTAGCATTTTCAAAGATATAACGCATCGCCTCTTTAGCCAATATAAGATTGAGATCGCCCCCTCCAACCTTTCTTAACTTTTTTAAGAATACAAAATTGTAAACCATCAGGGTCCTGCGCATGGTGATCCCTAAAGTGCAGAGAGAGGTTATGTAGTTCATATCCTTTCCTAATATTCCGCAGGTGTTCTCCCAATCTTGTCGCTAACGGTCTCGATGTTCTACCAATATAATGTAGTCCGCAAGGACATGTCAGACAATACACTACAAATTTAGATAAACAGTTGTACACCCCCTTAATAGTCGCACTTTTATTTCTGATAGTTACGTCATGTATTTTTCTTTTTGCATAATTATTTTTGCAACCTAGACACTTTCCACATTTATAGAAGCCATTCTGGATTCCCAACATACTGTTTTTCTTCCCTTCCTTACTTCTAAAGGCGCTATTAACTATGTGATCCTTGATACTTCTAGCCCCCCTACATATAAACTGTGGTTTATCCGGGATGATTCCCTGCAGAATAGGGTCCTGTCGCAGTATCTCCCAATAGTTACGGACGATCTTCCTAATTCCTCTATTGCCCGTGCTATAATTAAAAATAAAGGGAACCGTATTTCTAACCCTCACATCCTCCTTCACCTTGGGTTTATACTTCAAGAGGGTTTGCCTATCCACCGTTTTCACTTCCCCTATAATTTCTTGAATCTTACTATGATCATAACCCTTATCAACAAAATCCGCCGATAATTGCTCTGCTTGCTGGTGATAATCGGCAGACTCCGTACAGTTATGCATGATCCTAAGCATCTGTCCCCGTGGGACCCCTTCCAACCAACAGGGGAGGTGCCCGCTCTTAATATCAATAAAGCTATTTACATCCGTAGGCTTAAAGTATGTGCAAGTTTGTAATTTCTCTTCTTTCACGTATATTTCCAAATCCAGAAAATTGACAATACTCTTACTCCAAACAAATGACAGTTTGATGCCCCAGTCATTGTTATTTAAATTTTCATATACTCTTTGAGGTCATCTTCTGTCCCTCTCCAAATAATGAGCACGCCATTGATGTATCTTCTATAGAGGTCGAGGATCTGCACCCAGCCACGCGCACCATAGACCCACTGGGATTCCCAGTAGGCCATAAATAGGTTCACGTAGCTGGGCGCAAACCTTGCCCCATAGCCATGCCCCTCTTTTGCAAAAAATATTTGTCATTAAAGGAAAAATAATTATTCTCTAAAACCAAAGAGATCCCCTCAACGACATAATCTACCTGTTGTGGATCAAAGTTTCCCGACTCCTTAAGAAAATGGGCTACTGCCTCACATCTTCTATCATGGGGGATGATGGTGTAAAGGGATTCAACGTCCCCTGTGACCAGCCAGTACTCTTGTTGCCATTCTGCACGGTCCAGTTCCTGGAGGACAATGTGGCGCAATCACGGCCGAGGCAGTACCTTAGGACCAGGGCACGCACCGCAGCACTCCAGTGGGGTGTGCTCTGGCATCCGGCATCACCTCCACTCCAACTTGCGACGGTGGGTACTCACACAGCGCCTCGGGGAACTCAACCCCTGCCACCACATCCTCAGAGGCTGACTCATCTCCATTGGAACCATCCGCAACCTTAACGGGGAGGACCACCTTCCGTCCAGCAGGCACAGCCACCACCACCGGGTGTTCAGTTAGGTCCTCAGTCTCCTTCTCCCATTCTCCATGCAACACAGCCATCAATTTACGCCAGGAGCCTTTAGTTATTGGGTTACCCTCGTCTTCTGGCAACATCCTCCGGCACTCCACCAAGTCCTCAAACACAGACTCCAGGTCTCTAATACGAGGAGGGACATCAGCCGCCTCCGTTTCACGCTCACCTCCTTGACCTCTGCTGTACAACCAGCCACCTCGGTCAGGAGATGAGGGCCCTCCATCTCCCAATCACTTGACAGCCAGATGCCTGGCACCACAGGGGAAGGCCTGGATGACGAGGGGTAGGACCAAAGAGCCATACAGTAGGCCACAAAATGGCCACCGGCCGATCTCGTGCGCTGGGGAGAAGGGCCGCAAACTCTGCTAGAACCTGGAGGGGGGAGCAAATCAGACTCCAGGGCACTCCTCCCAATGTCCAGCTAGGCAGGGACTCCCAAAAAGGGGCAACATCGAGGTGGAATCCATGGTGAAATCCCCCCACAGCAATCACACCCGGAGCTCTGTCTGAACACGTCTGCTCCTTTCCAGCCGGACACGCCCCCCTTGAAGAGATAGATTTTGAGGGATTTCTTGAAGGCCTGAAGATCAGGGGAGAGTTTGATAGGGCGAGGCAAGTCATTCCACAGGACCGAAGCTGCCCTTGAGAAGTCTTGGAGGCGAGAGTTGGCCGTACGCGTGTAGACAGATGACAAGAGGAGATCAACAAAACAACACACCTGGACAGTCAGATGCCAACTGGGATCTAGGTCCCTGATCGTGAATTTTAATAGTCAAAAACTGGCAATACAATATAAAAAACATATAATATGGATTGAAGAAGATAGGACAGAATATCATGTGCACATGAGAGCAACAGCAGAGAAAACTCTAATGATTAAAGGAGGTTAGCAACTGTATCTAAACTCATCTGGAAAGTCGCTCAAGTGATTTCTCTGGCAAGTATTTACCAGTATCTATGACATTCAGTCAAACAAACACCGGGACATAACCATATACCCAGAGAGATAAACCCCAAATACCACCCTCAGTGATGATTGGCATATAACCATTCAGGACCACAACAGTGTTTGTTTGTAGACAGGAAGAGATTACCTGCTGAACAGAGTTGTCTAGACGGGGCGTGCTTGTGGAGTAACGAAGACATGTAGGGAGGAGTTGAGCTATTGAGTGATTCGAACGTGAGCGTCAGTATTTTAAACTGTATCCTGGAATGTACAGGAAGCCAATGGAGGGACCGGCAGAGGGGGAGGTACGTGAGGTGTGTCTGGTGAGAGAAATAAGTCTGGCACCTACATTCATTACAGATTGCAGAGGGGCAATATGGGAGTAGTGGAGGCCAATAAGGAACGAGTAATGAGAGATACAGTCAGTTTTTATGCTATCCATCAATCTGAACCAGATAAGGGACATCTAAAATATCAATGTAGGAGGAGAAAGAGGACCTCTTCCCCAAACATTAGGGTGTGCCTGGGCACACCAGATTCACTCCCTCCACACACCAATGATAATTCCTATGCTTCAGGAAGGAAATCAAGGCGGGTCACCTGTCACCTGTTTAGTGGGCTTAGTGGGGAATTGATGAGAATGAAACATATAACGTTTTAAGTTTGTGCAGATAATTTTATTGGCGAATTACAAGGGAATTATAAAATAAATAATAAAATCCAGATAGGGGGGTGTTGATACGTGTTTCGGCGCTGCTCTGGCGCCTTCCTCAGTCAGTATATGGATAGGTTGGGGGGGAAGTTTTCCAATAAAATTATCTGCACAAACTTAAAACGTTATATGTTTCATTCTCATCAATTCCCCACTAAGCCCACTAAACAGGTGACAGACGGGCAGCCTAAACCCTGAGGAAACAACAGGGTAACAGACTCCAGAGACCAACCACCATCCAGACACCAAGTGAGCAGACAAAGGGGTTAAGGCGCTCAACAACAAGAAGCGCCACACGCTTAAGAGTTGAGCCTGGACATCGAAGGCTCCTCAATCGGTGAGTGTGTATGAATTCCATCTTTAACATCTTTTCCTATTGATATTGTGCCATGAGAACGCTGTCCCTTTTATTTTCCCGGTCGAGGCGATAAGGCTGTCACAAAGAAGGGCAGAAGCCACTCTCTATTTGGCTCAAGGCACTTCAATCCAGAGCCTGGACACATGAGGCTCTGGAATTCGTAAGTGCGATACCACCATTTTTTGCACTTTGCACTGTATTGAAACAGTATTGCACTATCTTCTCCTTTCTCTCCTCTGTTTTGTATATTGGAGCACATCAGTGACCACAAGAAAATTGACAAAGAGAGGAGTAATAAGAAGCCACCACCAAGAACACCAGACTTATAAGTACTCTGAATTTTGCCTTTAGGCACAATCCACTTAAACAGGACAACCTGAGCTAAGCCTGTCAACCTTATTGAACTTTATTTCTCCAGTACGATCAGCATCATATTGCATTTTATGCACTATATGCACTTTATTTATGAATTTGCACAATTGTGTTACTGAGACACCACAGCACGAGAGCACTTTATATCGTGAGGAGTCACAATTATACTGTTTTGTATGATACACTCTTGAAACCTGGGAATTAACCACTTCAATGCTAAGGACGCGCTCAGCTACACCGCTGGTGTGCTGAGGACGCGCTGAGCGCGTCCTCAGCTTGGGGTCAGCGTTCGGCCGGGTTCCGGCCGATCGCTGGCCCCTCCGGTGCGGGCTGACATCCTGGATGTCAGCCCGGCATCCGGACCACCAGCCGCCATTATTAGGTGTCATCGCGGGGCGCGCGATGACACCTAATTCAGGCGCCCCCCCGCATGTGCGGAGGAGGCGCCTGAAAGGGAGGGGGGGGAGGTCCTTCGGACCTCTCTCCTCCCGATCGGCGGCGCACAGGGGCTTAACCCAGGCATCATTTGGAAGGGCACAGCCTGCCCTTCCAAATGATGCCTGGCATTAACCCTGGGGAGCTGGATCGCAAATCGGCGCTGAAAAGCGCCGATTCGCGATCCTTCCCGGGAGCTGGCCGACATCTTGGATGTCGGCCAAGCTTCCGGGAACTCCCCCAGAGGACTGGCGTCATCGTGCGCAGCACAATGACGCCAGTCCTAGCGTTAACCCCTAACTGCCACCAAGTGTGGAGATAGGGAGTTCCAATGAACTCCCTATCTCCCGATCCGTGGCAGCTAGGGGTTAAATTTTGATATCGTTGGATCGGCCAGAGCATGGCCGTTCCAACGATACCAAACATGAAAGTTAAAAAATTTGTAAAAAAAAAAAAAAATTAAAAATAAAAATAAAAACAAATTAAAAAAAATTAAAAAAAAAAAAAAACACATTTTTTTTATTTTTTTTGGTTTGTTAGTGTAGCAATATTGTTCCCATTTCAATTATAATGTGAACAATGATGCTGCACTAACGATTTTTGTATGCGGTGCGTTTGTTAAAAATAGTGTAATTTTCCCCAAAAAAAAATGTAACGAGACCCCATCTCTAATTTTTTTAACAAGCGCACCCCATACAAAATATAACCGCAATTGCTCGCATGTTAAAATGTGGAAAAAAACACTTTACACATTGTAAATTATTAAAATTCATATTTTATTGCATTTTTTGTTATAATATACAGACATGACTTAACGTATACATATAATAATGACATATTATGAATCTACCGAGTCTGACGGAAAGAACGATATATAATATGTCTGGGTCATATACTAAAATAAGCCTTAAAAACACGTTTAAACATGATGCGCAAAACAGGTAAAAAATGACCTCAGCACAGGGGCGGGAAAAGCCTCAGCAGCGAAAGGGTTAATAACCAAACAACAATTATATTGCGCCGATAGAAACCACCCCAACTTGCCAAGGTTAGAATTTTAGGCTGGGGTCAGACGAGCACACCATATTGTGATGCTATGACGGGGCCGGCCACACGCTGTAGCGCAAGCGCAAATTGCGTCGCTACAGTGAGCGTGCTGCGGACGTGCTGAAAGCCTCCCTGTCGAAATGCTACGAGGCTTGTTCAACGGGGCTGCAAAGCGCGATCATCCATAGGAGTATCGAGCCTTGCAGCGCTGAGCACACTAACTGCGCTCAACGAGGTGGCCAGACGGGCATCGAGTGGAAGGAATGTCCACTCTCATGGACATTCCTTGCGCTCTGAAAAAACGTTTGTCTGACCCCGGCCTTAGTCGTGAGATCTTAGACATTTTCGATAACTCTAGAGCTGCCTATTTATTTTGATATACTATTTTCAGTGTGACACAAAATGAAAAATATGGCTGTGGATATGCAAATCACAGTTACATACCTCTAACAGCAAAAAAATGACAGTTAACACAACAACTAATTAACATTAATATGAATTGGGTCAAAGACAAGTGTTCACCTGCAGAGTTTACAAATATCCCAGTCACTGTTATTACTCTTCCAGGGTAATGTTTACACCTGATAAACAACAAAGTCAAACAATGCAGTCTGCACTGGTTATTGCTTCAATTTAATTTAGCTGAATTTGGAAGCCGCCTAAAACAAATATGAGACGCAAATCAATGTAGATTAATTTAATACATGACAAGAAATTAGAAAAAAAAATGGAAAATTGATAGAAACTGGCATCAAACTGTAGTATCAGCCATTTAAAATATATGCTGTTGTTCCTTGTAATTTTTTAACTCCTCATAATAAACTAGATTTAGTAAATTGAATGTTCCTTTAAATAATCCGTTTTCTATATCACAGACAATTTTTTTTAAACTAAAAATTATACACTGGAAATTCCCTCTACCACGAGCAGCCCATTCATTTGTAATTAGTTGTTTCTTTCTTCAGCAAGGTGGTATCAGGAGAGATTGCAGGGACAAGTCATTCAGGATTCAGGTAATAAGATTTATACCCTAGAGCTATCTCATAAACATTCCCAGAATTACATTACCTATCATGACCTTTTTGCACTTAGAACCTAACTTCACACATTGATAAGCAGGAAATATTAGAACTTACGAGTGCATTCACTAATAAATACATTTTGTAGGGGTTATTCAATAACTGCCGAACTTGCCACCAAACGGTGAATTTCCCCATGCGGTGCAATTTTGTGACAGTTCGGCTCTCCAGAAAACTGGCAATTCGCCAAATATTGACAAATTGACAGTGAAATACAGTGCAGTTCGCCTCATATCACCGCAATTCGGCGACCTCTGGCAAAATTGTAATTGTCTTATAGAGAAGTAATGGTTAATCTATTCAGAGAACTCCAAATTGCACCGAAGAGTTGGGCAAAATGCCCACATTTCAGTGCTTCAGTTCGACAGGTTTAAACATGTGAATCCCATAGGTTTCAATGTAAAAAAAAATTACAATTTTTATTATCTTTTTATTCAACCATTTATTCTTTTCATTTGCTGCAAAAAGTCTTTGGAGTTTCTACAATTTTTTTAGGCATTTTTATGGATTTTGTAAGCAAAATGTTTGATTCCCATTGTTTTGAAATGGTGGGGGGGGTTATTCTGTAACAGAACCTATTATTTTTATAGGACCTTTTTTATTTTTTTCCATGCATTTCTAATGTTTTAAACACCTTTTAAAACATTGCCTTTTTAATTTTCTTTTCTTTTTTTTTTTTTTTTTTTTAAACATATTTTTTATTCATCTTGGTTCAACATACATCAAAAACAGATAAATAGACATCTCAGTATACATCAGTATCAAATAATCAACTAATACATATATATGGCATCCAGTTTCCGAAAAAATTACTGTGCTACTCCCCTGAAAACCCATAAGATCTACATGGAGGTCAGTTAAGTGCGGGTATCTACTGGATCTGAGGGGGTGGAGGCCAGAAAACGGGACAAGGAGTGGTCAGGGGGACCTCGCGGGATGGGTGGGGTGTCTCGCAACATCTGTAGTGAGTACCATGGGGTGCAGAAAAAGGCCTGACGTAAGGAGTCCTTAGTTTCACATGGCAGGATGCGGATAAGGGGGGTCCAATTTGTAAAGAAAGACTGAGTCTTCTTTTCTTGCTGCATCGCAGCCTCGGTCCAGTCCGCCAAAAATATGGCGTAGATTCTGTCATAAACCATGCGAAAGGAAGGAGGGGTAGCGGAGATCCATTGGGACAAGATCGCCTTCTTGCCTGTAGCAGCTAACAGGGTGAGCCAAAATCGCTGTGACTTACCAAAAGGTCTGGGGGTGTGAGGGGTCGGACGATTAAAGATGGCCCATTCCGGGGTAAAGGGAATTTCTAGACGTAGAACCTGTGAACCAAAACGTCGTATTGTGTCCCAAAACAGCATAATAAAAGGACATGACCATAAACAATGCCGCAGGTCAGCATTAGTACCTTGACATTTTAAACAGTTTGCATTTGGTGACAGTCCCGCTCGAGCCATTCTGTCAGGCGCCATATACGCTCGATGGAGTATTCTATAGAACATGTCCCAGTAGTTAGCAGAGGGTAGAGAGCGCCTGGACAGTAGGGTGGCCCCTATCAAATCTTGTACGGATAGCTCGGGAAAAATTATGGTCCATCTAGTTACTGCTGCCCAAGGGAGTTTAGTGGGTAACGCGGATTGTAGAAGTGCGTATATAGTAGAGGTAGAGGGAGGGGACAGAGGGCGGGCAAACAGGAGTGTGTCGAGCGAATTAGCTAGGTCATTTGGGGACAATGTGCTCAACTGGGTAAGGAGAAATTGCTTTAATTGCAAGTAAAATACCGGGTGAATCTCTAAGGGCATAATTCGGCTTTTCAAGGTCGTGTAGGAAAACGGCAAGCCCGACAGTCCATCAATGTAGTGGTGCATCTGAGTAAAACCGCGGTGGGCCAGAGTATGGAAGATTGGAGCAGGGGAGGCATTTTGGAAGTGAGGGTTGTGCAGTATAGGTGACCACAAAGTCGTTCGCCAGGTGAGCTGAAGGCGCCTGCGAATCTGAATCCAGGCCGCTTTCGTGGAGGACAATAGTGGGTTAGAACGCAGACTAGGGGGGACATTGGGTGAGCTTTGATGGAGGAACGCCGATAAGGAAGAGGAAGGAAGCAAAGCCTGCTCAACCTGTAAGGGCACAAAGTGCGAAGTATCATTCAGCCAGTCGACAGCATAACGGTAAAGGGCCGCCAAATTGTAGTCAATTATGTTTGGAAAGTTAATACCTCCCCTCGCCAGCGACTGTTGGAGCGCGGGAAGTGGAATACGTGCTCGTTTACCTTGCCAAATGAATGCCGCGTATAGTCTATTTAATATACGGAGATCTGTGGGCTTCAATAGTAGAGGCAGAACCTGTAGGGGATAGAGTAATTTGGGAAATAAAGTCATTTTAATGAGCGCGGCCCTTCCCATGTACGACAACGGGAGAGAGCTCCATGCCTCCAAGAGAAATTTAGTTTGGTTGAGGTGGGGGTCAATATTGAGGCTGTACATTTGAGAAAGGTCCGTCGGTAGGATGATTCCTAGGTATTTAATGAAAGGTGTGGGGGCCCAAGAGAAGGGGAACTGTTTTAGCCAATCTCCCTGAGGTTTTAATCCCAGGGGTAGAGCGACAGACTTAACGTAGTTAATTTGGAAACCAGAGGCTGTGTGAAATGAATCAAACAAGGCCATCAATGGCGTAATAGCAGTCTCTGGGTTCGAAAGAAACAATAGCAGATCGTCTGCAAAAGCCACCACTTTTAGCGTCACTGAAGAGGACAAACTAATACCCGTAATAGCCGGGCACGTCTCTATAATGCGAAGGAGGGGTTCCAGGGCAAGATTAAACAATAATGGTGATAAGGGACACCCCTGTCTGGTTCCTCTCCCTAGTACGAAGGGAGCAGAATTAAGACCATTCGCTGTGATTACTGTAGAAGGGTTATTGTAGAGCGCGCGGAATAGGGACAAGAAGACCCTGCCGAAGTGGTGGAACTTAATGAATCTCTCCATATAGGCCCAGGATATCCTATCGAACGCGTTATCGGCGTCGCAACTCAATAGAAGGTTTGAGGCTTGTGGTGTAAGGGATGAGGCCCATATGGCCGCTATAGCCTTGCGTATGTTTGTGGTAGAGTGTCGGCCCGCAAGGAAACCGGTTTGTTGAGGGCCCACTAGTCGAGCCATCGGTCTCTGTAGACGTCCAGCCATGATGGTAGATAACAGTTTCAAGTCAGTGTTTAATAATGCAATAGGCCGATAGGAAGTGACCAAGGTAGGATCCCTTCCCGGCTTGGGGATCACCACTACCCTGGCTGCGTTAAAAGTCGGGGGGGGTTCCTCCCCTTGTAGAATGTTATTATAAAGTGAGACCAAGTGTGGGACCACCGAGCCCGAAAGGAGTTTGTAATATTCTGCCCCAAATCCATCTGGTCCCGGGGTTTTCCCATTTTTGAGCAAAGCTATCGCTTTTTGGACTTCGATGTGCGAAATCGGCGCTGAAAGGGCATCTCTCTCAGTTGGGGATAATTTAGGAATTTGTGCCTTATGAAAGATATTTAATTGTGTCGGACAATCGTCAGGGCCTGTCTTGTAGAAGTCAGAAAAACATTGCCGGAAATACCCAACAATGTCCACCGGGTCAGTAAGTAAGGTACCATCCGCGGTTTTAATTTGGGAGATAAAGGGTCTGGTTTGAGTCTGGGAGCGAACCAGGTTGGCCAGGAGGCGACCATGCTTGTTACCAAAGCGATAGAACCGGGATTTCTGATGCTGCCAGGAGCGCTGTGCTTGAGCGGTCGCTAGGGTGTCGTATCTGGCTTTGTCTTGTTTATACGTCTGCAATGCTTCAGGGATTGGGTCAGTCAAATAAGTTCTGTAACTCCTGAGCAAATCCGAATGGGCCTCAGTAAGATGCAGGGCATCTTCCCTCCGTTTCCGGGCCGTAAACTCCATAATCTGTCCCCGCAGCACTGCTTTTGACGCCGACCAAAATAAATTAACATCCTCTACGTGTTCAATGTTGTCGTCGGTGTAGTTGTGCCAAGCAAGCTCAACGTGTGACGTAAACTACCGGACGTCATGAGATGGGAAGGGAAACGCCAGTTCCGTGAATAGGACCGTGGGTTTCCCAGTTTCATCTCCAGAGAGACCGGGGCGTGGTCAGTGAGTGTAATCGGGCCAATCTCAGTGCTTAAAGCACGGGAAGTAAGAGCGTCCGAAATTAAAAAGAGGTCTAGGCGCGAGAATGATTTGTGGGGGTCGGAGTAGAATGTAAAATCCCTGCCCGTTGGGTTGTGCACGCGCCATATGTCAACCAAGTCAAAATGCGTCATAAGATAGGTCGGTCCAGTGAGTTGCGAGCGCCCTCTAGGTGTCACACGACGTGGGGCTCGGTCGAGTATCACGTCCGGCACGTCGTTAAAGTCCCCTCCCACTATTCTGTGAGAAGCGTCGTGAAGGTGGAGCAACGGGAGTAGCGTTCTATAGAATGGTAAATTCAGGCCATTAGGGGCATAGATATTGAGTAATTGAAATTGTTCCTGTCCAATCATAAGCGTAAGGAGGGAGTACCTGCCGTCTGGATCATTAACCGCTACCGTGTCAGTGTATGGAAGTCTCTTATTTAAGAGAATTGCAGTGCCCCTAGATTTTTGAGTGTAAACCGAGGAAGTTTGATATCCCACCCAGGGGGCCCGCAGGGTTTGGTCCGATTTAGTCCAGTGAGTTTCTTGGAGGAAAACGATATCAGGGTCTAACCTCTTTAAATATTGGATAACTTTCTTACGTTTAATTGGCGAATTAAGACCCTCAACATTCCAGGATACTACCTTAAAAGAATTACGTGTGAATATTTGAGGTTCAACAGAGGACGGGAGTGAGGTATTAGTGTCATGTATTATGGTGGATGCCATAATCGAATTCGAGATGATGTAAAGGAATAAGCAACATTAAGGGGGTTAGGGCCCGTCCCAGCAGCGGTCCCCGCACCTCAAGCACAATATAAGACGTCAATATCCATAGGTGTATCAGTAGAAGAGCGAACCAAGACATTTTAACTATAAACAACAAAGTAATCATGTATCTAACAGAAAAAATATGAACCATATAACAGAAGAAAATCAAAAGGCTCCGTTTGGGGAGTGTAAGTCCCTCACCTCCATTACAATTTTGTCCAATGACACGTCGCTGAGTGGTGGAGTTGTCTGTGTAGCACATAGAGAAATCGCAAACTACTATAAGAACACAATAAAGAAAAACGCAAACCAACATTAGTGGATGTTAATGTTCGTGGTATATCCATGACACAGCTTTCGCAACCATCATTGGGGAGGTGTAGATTGGCGTCGTTGCTGCTGGTCCGATCCATCTCCCAAGATCGCCGCAGCGTCGAACGGTGTGTCGTAGAACGTAACCTGACCGTGAAGGTGCACTCGAAGACGCGCCGGATATTGTAGGGTGAATCTGATGTTGGCCGCCGCCAGTTTTGTACAGACAGGGGCAAACGCCCTACGACGGGCAGCTAAAGACGCCGAAAAGTCCTGGAAAAGACGCAATGTAGTTCCCTGATAATCCAAAGCGCCGGCTTTTCTGTACGCTTGTAGAATGTTGGTTTTATCCATGAAGTTGAGCAATTTAAATATGACCGTGCGAGGGCGGGTCAACGATGGGGAGAGATCAGGCCCCAATCTGTGGACTCGCTCAACCACCAGTGGTACATTGGTAGCGATGCCCAAGGCGGCGGGAAGCCAAGTACTGACAAAGTGTTGAAGTTGCGGGCCTTTCACGGTCTCAGGGAGCCCCACAATGCGTAAATTATTTCTGCGGCTTCTGTTTTCGAGGTCATCGATTTTGTCCAGTAAGGTGGAAAGCAAGGAGTCATGAGAGTCCACAGTTGTTTGAAGAGGAGTAAGCCCATCCTCCAATGTAGACACTCTGTCCTCTACCTCCGTCAAACGTTGGGCTTGAGAGGTAAGTTGGGAAAGCGCCAGCTCGAGGGATGCTGAGAGACGGCCCAGTTTTTCATCCAGTAGTGGCGATAGTATGGCTGTAAACTCAGCCATTTGAGCGGTGGTTACGGGCGTAGGTGTAAGCGCCAATTGTGGGCTAGACGGAGCGCTACCCAGGTCCGAAGTCGAGTGGGCCGGAGATCTGGCCTGCGCAAGGGCACTCTTTCCCTGTCCTTTGGTCGTTTGCCGTCTGGAGGATTTAGACGTTGAAGCAATGAATTTGTCCATGGTGACGGGAGTTATCAGATCTAGTAGTGTCCAGAAAGTTTGAAAAAACGCAGATAGTGCAGAGTGTCCAGAGAAATTATAACTCGCTGATTGTGTGGAGTGTCCAGAAAAATTATAATTGTGGGCAATTTAAATGTATGGGGTGCCTCTATCCCCACCGAATGGAAAGTCAGGACAGCAACCCAAAAGAAAAAAATTACTGAGCTTGACGCAGAGTCTAAAAAAAGATTAACACGTGGGCCTCCAAGACGGGGAGCCAAGAAAAATTGTGATATGCGTTTTTCACCTTAGTGACTTGCACTGTTTCTCCAGTATAGTCAGCGGAGAGTGTCCAGTAAAATTCTAATGTATAGACAGTGCAGAGTTCCAGAAAAATTATAATGTATAGACAGCGGCGAGTGTCCAGAAAAATTATACTGTATAGACAGCGGAGAGTGTCCAGAAAAATTATAATGTATAGACAGCGGAGAGTGTCCAGAAAAATTATACTGTATAGACAGCGGAGAGTGTCCAGAAAAATTATACTGTATAGACAGCGGAGAGTGTCCAGAAAAATTATACTGTATAGACAGCGAGAGTGTCCAGAAAAATTATACTGTATAGACAGCGGAGAGTGTCCAGAAAAATTATACTGTATAGACAGCGGAGAGTGTCCAGAAAAATTATACTGTATAGACAGCGGAGAGTGTCCAGAAAAATTATACTGTATAGACAGCGGAGAGTGTCCAGAAAAATTATACTGTATAGACAGCGGTGAGTGTCCAGAAAAATTATACTGTATAGACAGCGGTGAGTGTCCAGAAAAATTATACTGTATAGACAGCGGAGAGTGTCCAGAAAAATTATACTGTATAGACAGCGGAGAGTGTCCAGAAAAATTATACTGTATAGACAGCGGAGAGTGTCCAGAAAAATTATACTGTATAGACAGCGGAGAGTTTCCAGAAAAATTATACTGTATAGACAGCGGAGAGTGTCCAGAAAAAATTTCAAAAAAAAAAAAATTTATGTTGTGAGGCGGTGGGCTGCGCAGGGCCCACCAGAAAAATTGAATATGCGTGGGTATAGGGTCTCCTAGGGGTCACCGTAGAAATTAAAAGTATTGGATCAGTGGGCCTCCTAGAGGTCAACAAAAAGTCCCCCTCTCCCTTAACAGGCACGTGGGGAGTAATGTCCTGAAATTTGTGGAGGTCTCACCTGTCAGAAGCGGGGGATCTCTCCCACCCGCAGTGAGGTCATATGATAGTGGCCCACCGGGCTGCAGGGAGGACAGAACGCAGGGGGCGCCCCGCCCGACCACGTGGGGAAGGGTTGCGCGGTCCGGGTCAGGGTATTCCCCCCGTCGGCATCAATTGAGGGGTTACTCCCCCGCCGCCCACGGTGGGGGGTCGCAACGGCGTGCGGCTCCCCTCCTCCGTGAGTTAGTCCGAGACACTGGGCGCAGGAAAAGGGCAGGTTTCGTCCGGCTGGTTAGGGGTAGTACCTGTTCCACGCGGTAGGCCGCGGCACGTGCGGGATTCACGTAGAGACCCCGAGCCTCAGTCCTCCTCGGAAGGACGAACGTCTCCGACAGCGAATAAGCTGGCGACGGATCACCCCCTCCGCCCCCTCCTCTGGGTCAGGGGAGAGTATGGAGTGCTGTGGACCTCGGCCCGCTCGGACCCGTGGTTGCGCACCCGCAAGTTAACTCGGGTATGGCACCGGCCGAATCTCGGCCTAGACACCTCCGGGGATGAAGGGGGGAGAAGCGCCAGAGTCCCAGGTGGTACAGCAGGCAGAAATCACCCCAGGGGTCGATGAGCCAGCCGGT
The DNA here is from genome assembly GCA_009667805.1 of Leptobrachium leishanense. NCBI lineage: Eukaryota > Metazoa > Chordata > Amphibia > Anura > Megophryidae > Leptobrachium > Leptobrachium leishanense. The sequence goes on along the minus strand of CM019064.1, from coordinate 381,888,512 downwards.
GTGAGGCAGTAATTCCACCAAGCTGTGGATCTCAACGACGGAGCTTAGTTAAGATGCGGCCATCTTGAAGGTCCGCCTCCCGGCTTCTTTTTTTTTTATCCTAATTTCAGCTGCTGATTGTTTTTTTTCAGCGGCGTTCGGTTCACTTCGGGGACACTGTGGTGAATGCTGAATTCACCGCAGGGTCGTTGAAGTTAAACGAAGTGCACCCAAGTGTGCCAAATGAGAGAGCGCCAAAATTTCAGTGCTCTCTGAATAACCCCCTATATCTGTTTTAATAGTGAACGGCACCAAAACTGACAAAAAGATAAGTATCATTTTTTTGTGGTCTTATTAAACATGGAAAAACAGATTTAATTGACGTGCGAATGTAAAGGTGCAACTAATATCTTTATTGTGAGATCAAAAGAGTCATGTCCTACAGACATCAAAAGAGCTTTGCATAAAAATACTGCATATATCAATACGAAAAAACAATGTAGCTCAGCCCTCAAAATTTCCACTCGCATACTCGCGTTTTGCGAGGGGAAATTGAGCGCTGGCGAGTAAAACTGCAGACGCAGGCAGCATGATAAAGTCTATCGTGCTGCCTGCGCTGCGTTTTCAGCCGGCGGCCGTGTTGTGTTTTTTTTCTTAAGGCCAGCTGAAGTGCTCCGGGTCAGCCTGTCAACAAATGGGACTTGCCCGAATCATTTCCTGGAAGGGAGGGGGGGGTTGCCGCGGCACCTCTACCAGACCGTCCTGCTGCATGCTGGATCTTTCTCCTTCACGCTGGGGCCCTAATCTTCCGGGCACAGCGTGAAGGATAATCTCCACCCCCTCATTCTACTCTCCAGGTCAGGTAAGCGGAGGGGGGGTGAAATAAACGGCAGGGGGTGAAATGGAGAAATGAAAGATGAATTGGGGGGAAAAATGAAAGATGAATTATGGGGGGAGAAATGAAAGATGAATTGGGGGGAGAATTAAAGATGAATTGGGGGAGAAATGAAAGATGAATTATGGGGGGAGAAATGAAAGATGAATTGGGGGAGAAATGAAAGATGAATTGGGGGAGAAATGAAAGATGAATTGAGGGGGAGAAATGAAAGATGAATTGGGGGGAGAAATGAAAGATGAATTATGGGGGGAGAAATGAAAGATGAATTGAGGGGGGAGAAATGAAAGATGAATTATGGGGGGAGAAATGAAAGATGAATTGGGGGAGAAATGAAAGATGAATTGGGGGAGAAATGAAAGATGAATTGAGGGGAGAAATGAAAGATGAATTGAGGGGAGAAATGAAAGATGAATTGGGGGGAGAAATGAAAGATGAATTGAGGGGGGAGAAATTAAAGATGAATTATGGGGGGAGAAATGAAAGATGAATTGGGGGGAGAAATTAAAGATGAATTGGGGGGAGAAATGAAAGATGAATAGGGGGGAGAAATGAAAGATGAATTGGGGGGAGAAATGAAAGATGAATTGGGGGGAGAAATGAAAGATGAATTGGGGGGAGAAATGAGAGATGAATTGGGGGAGAAATGAAATGGAAAGAAAGATGAATGGTGAGAGAGAAATTAAATAAATGGAGAGAGAGAAATTAATTGGGCAAAATAAATTAAAGGGAGGGAGAAATGAATTCAAGTGGGGAGAGAAATTAAGTAAAGGGGGCCCCTTGGCAGAAAAAAGGTTCCCCACCCCTGGTGTAAACTAAGGGAAAGTAAAAAGCTGCCAAGCTGTCAGCACGCTGGAAGTGACGCCAGAACCAGCGCCGCTGCTACAACTCCCGCTAGAGGCCATAATTGGTGAAATGGTGGTGAAGGCATTTGAGGTTATGCAAAATAAATTCTATTTATAAAGAAAGAGATGGGTGATACAGAAGGATGCAAAAAAAAGAAAAAATGGGGATGGAAGTATCGCACACGAAAATTTATGGATTCATCTATATAAGCATCCAAGGGGGAAACCTGACTTTGGGGTCTTCTAACTTCTATTGATAACCTGGCATATGAATAATGGGAGTATTAGGTTCCACTTGATATATCGGATGCATAAACCCCAAATTAATTTGGTCCTAAAAACTGTTGGAGAGGAGTCTGTACTTAATGGATGAAACTACTTGTCTGGGTCTGGTGCTTGGGTATACATGTATCTGATGCCTGGGTATTAATGTTATTTATTTTTGTAACTTTATTCTGAATAAAACCTTTAACAGTGTAATTTCATAAGATAATTTAAGAAGGTGTGTTTAGGGGCGGAGTTTAGGGCAGGGTATGTGGGGCAACTGGTGGCGAGTAACTCTTATGGTCTGGCTAGTAGCTTGGGACTTGAAATTTTGAGCCCTGATGTAGCTGCTCCGACTGGATGCAAATCCAGGGAAACATGCCAATTGTTCACACATATGCACAACTAACAAATTAAAGCCTAAATGACTTAATTAGCCCCACAAATAACTCACAATTAAACAACTAGGGGCTAAACTACAATCTCACTCCAGTAACATCGCCAATCTTTCCGTTAACCAGAGCCAGACGTTAGTCAGCGTTAGGACTTTGTAATCCTAACGCTGATTAACACTTTGTGCTCCCCATGTTAAGCATAGGGAGCGCAAAGTACAGTAACCTCACGCTGAAAAGCGCAAGATACCAATCGCTAACGGGTTACTTAACCCGTTATAGTTTGGATTGTAAATGCAGTAGACACCGCGGCTAACGTTAATGCTCACGCAGGTGAGATGACTTTTTGATTCTCTTTGAATAACCCTGATGCTGTTGGTTTTTTTCTTTGCTTGAAGTAATTTCATGTAAAGAGTCAAAATAAATTTAGGGCCCTATTACAATCTTCGCGTTAAAACGCTCGCGCATCGTGTGAATTTGTGCGCCAAGCGTTAAACATTAACTTGCATAAATCAACGCTGGAATTACAATCCTCGTGCATTTTTTCATCCGTCGAGCAATAACGTGCATAAAACGGATGCGCACAAATGCTCGCGCAGTAACGTTGCGCGCAGAAATCAGTATGCGGACTGTTTTTTTTCATGCGATTCAGCCAATCAGACTTAAGAACCACAATTATCTCACTTTAAGTTTTTGCGCCTGCCAAAGTCAATCTGCGCATATATGCTGCAGCAATAATAAATGCACACACAACTTCTCCATTTTATTGGTTTGGTATGAGTAGAATGTGTAACTATACTTTGCTGCATTTTTTTTTTGGTTTGGACCAGGTCGTTCAGATTTGCCATTAACACCAGCTTTGAGTTGCTAAAATTATGCGCGCAAAGCTATGTGTTAAATCCTGCGCATAGATCGTAATACCATCCGCGTACCAGCGTTCATTCGCGTTTGTCCTCACAATGTTAAGTATAGGACACACGCAGTACAATACGCTCGCAAAGGGTTCGCACAGGTTCACCCGCGGTAGACGAATATGCGTGTTTGTTGCACTGACATTGTAATACGAAGTTCAGCGCAAAGGGTTCTACCTCTCGCGTTAATGCGTTTTTGCGCCAACGCGAATGTTTGCGCGAAGATTGTAATAGGGCCCTTAGAGTTTTTTTATCTCCTGTTTCCATTTTGTGGATATTTCCCATAATGCAACATTTACCAAAATGAGTGCAAAAGTTTTACTTTGTGGCTGTGGTTTACCCTATGCAGTATTTATCAGTTAATGAGGTGGAGGAGGGAATGTTTTGATAAAGCTATTGTGTTCACCATGTGGATGGGATCCCTTGGGCGCATAGAGCAAGGCAGTATGTATATAATGTACTGTAGTACATATATATAATGTACTCCTATACAGTTCGTGTGCGAACAAAATTGTGTTAATATAGCATATATATGTGGATATGTGTTTCTGTTTCGTTCATACAATTCATATAGTAAGCACAGTAAAACTTTTATGGAGTTAAGGTCTCCCGAAGATGGTTCCTAAAAGGGAAACATAAGCCAGTAAAGGAAAACCAAATTGTGCAGTACTCGACAGTACTTGCCCCTTTCTTGTCCCCTATGGCGACAGTTTACTGACTGTTGAAGCCAGAATGCTCTGGCGAAACGCGTCTCAGGACTTTTATATATTTTATCAGGAAAAAATGCAAAAGAACAAGGAGAGGGGCAGTAGTAAAAGCCAACAAACAGAGTTAGCAGGGAGCGGAAATAAAAGAGAGCACAGACCAGACATCTAGCTGGGATCGGAGGTAGGTGTACGGGAGCCCTTAGGGTGGTCAGCGGCCCGAGATACCTAGGGATTGAAGAAGTGGCCAGGCCTCCTCCGGGGTAACGACCTGGTGACAGATATTCCCATCAAGAACGCGTAAAGACCCTGCCGCCCCCCATAAGAACGCGTAAAGACCCTGCCGCCCCCCATCGGTACCGAACCCTGAGCTCCTCAAAAGGGCGGTCACCTCCCGAAAACGTCTCCGGCCCAAAAGTGTCACAAATGGTAAGTCATTAAACAACGACACAGTGGAGCCTTCAAAGAAAAGTGTGGCTCTTGCAACAGGGGTCGACATCAGGCGCCTCTTCTAGTAGCCACATCTCCAGCTATCTATCTCCGAAGATCCTGTGGTAAGGGTTTGGCTGACGGGGAGCCCTGGCGCCTCCGTCTCCAGTCAGCATCCAGCATATCGCGGATATCCTGCTGCCGAGTGCCCTCCGGTGGACAGGACTTCTTCCCCGGTTTTTTTCCCATGGCCCGCGAAGTGTGTAATAGGTCTGCACTGCGCTGTCCTGTCGTTGATCCCAATCCCAGCCGGGAGAAAGCAGTGTTCTGCGGCAATCAGGTCAGGTAGGAGAATCTCAGGCTTCCCAGCCCAGGCAGGGGCCTCAACACGTGTCCAGGCATGAGCAGCCACCTAGGCCTCAAGATACACTTGTCATTCTTTACTTACCTTTGTCTAATCTTGTTTCCCCAGTAAACTGGGTTCCAGTGTTTTAACCTCTTTTTGTTGCTAATGTCCCGTAGAACACATGCCTCAACCTGACATACCTAAACTCAAAGCGTACAACATTGTAGAAGGAAAGTATTTAAATCCACTATAAACGTTAAATCTTGAACACTGACCAATAAATGCTAATGTTGACGCATTTGTTTTTTATTTAATGAGGGGGAGGGGGTTTATTCAGAGGGCACCAGAAAACAAATCTCTGAAATTTGCTTTACAGAGTAATTTACCTATTGTGTATAGAACAGTCCTTATTTTAGTACATATACGTAAGAGGGAGAAGGGGAAGAAGACTACCTTGGGGTCAAGAAGGAAAGAGAAACAGAAAAAAATAGAATGGGTAGTAGGCTCCCTGAGGCATCCTCAGTATGCCCAAGCAACCAATCACAAAGAAAACTCACATCATACCACCCAAACACCTAGGGGGACCAGAGTTTAAGGTAGGTTGCTTAAGTGTCCTGTGTAGTTGCAGTCATGGTTTTATTATCCTGGATTTTGGGTGTTACCAAGGAGAAAGAGGTGCAAGTGGTAACTGCCAGTGCACTGCTTGCACCTGGCAGTAAGCCAGTGGAAGCCTTTGTAATTATTTGTTTTCGTGGATATATTGCAGCTGTTGTTAATTATGCCAATATCAATTTTGTGGCTCTCACCAACAACCAACATGATAATAAAACATAAATATTTATGTAACTATCATCTATGTATTGAATTGTAACTTCTGAGTGTGGAATTATGCTGTGACATCAAAATACTCATGTGATAGTATTCATAATAGTGATTTTTTATCATTTTACTAATGTACAATATTGTTGTAATACAGGAAATCAAACAGTGGGATTTTACTATACAGTATAACTCACAAACGGGATTAAACTGTGCAGCAAAACTCACCAGCTGGATTTAATGTACAGTAAAATCCTGCTGGTCTATTTAATATACGGTAGAATCCATGGATGCACTTATAATATGTGCAAATCTTTACAGCTGCATTGTACTAAGAAATCGCACAGGCTTGCCACATAGGAACTAGGCTTGTGCACCGATTTTTTTTCAGTTCGATTCGGTTCGATTTGTTCGGATGATTAAAATTTTCGATTTGGCTCGTTTCGACCGATTTCTGTTTCGATTCGGTTCGGTTCGGCTCGTTTACATTTTTCGGAATATCGACCATTTTTCGTATTTTCAGGTCACTTTGCTCGTTTTTTGTATCGACTTTTCGTGATTTCGTAAATTTTCGTTTTTTCGGAACGTCTGTTCTCCTCGTTTCAAAGTGTCTAACTCTATTCGTTTTGACGTAAACTACTATGGTTTACTTTTTTATACTTTATATATTTTTTTATAATAACTTTTTGGTTTGTTTTTCGGATCCGATAATTCATTCTGTCGATACGATAATTCTGGCGATTCTATCGTGTTTTTTTTATTAAATAAAGATCCTTTTTTTCTTATGAATATACATTTCACAACTTTATTTAATCACATTACAAAAATGGTATGAAAGCCAAGGAACAAAAAAAAAAGAACAAAACGATTTAAAAAACGCTAAACTGACCCGAATGGTCTGACTTTAAAAATAAAAACCAGAACAAAAAGGTTTTAAAACGGAAAAATAGTTGATCAAAATGATCTGAAACGAAAAAAAAAAACAAATAAAATGATTTAAAACAGACAAAAAAAAATTAACCCTTTCGCTGCTGAGGCATTTCACGGCTTCCCTTCACGCCTGTGTGTGGTCTGCTGCTGAGCTAATTTTTAACAGTTTCGCTCCTCTTGTTTAAACGCGTTTTTTTGAAGCCTTATTTTATAATATGACCCAGACATGTTATATATCGTTCTTTCCGGCAGACTCGGCAGATGATTCATAATATATCATTATCATATGTATGCGTCATGTCCTGTCTGTATATTATAACAAAAAATGCAATAAAATTAGAATTTTCAATGTTTGTTTTACAAGGTGTAAAGTGTTTTTTTCACATTTTAACATGCGAGTGTTTGCGGTTATATTTTATGAGTTGCGTTTGTTAAAAAAAATTGAAATGGGGACTTGTTATATTTTTTTGGGTGAAAATTACACTATTTTTAACAAACGCACCCCATACAAAAATCCTTAGTGCAGCATCATTGTTCACATTATAATTGAAATGGCAACAATATTGCTGCATTAACAAAACAAAACAAAAAACCTGTTTATTTTTTTTATATTTTAATTTTTTATAATTTTTAACATTGTCATGTTTGGTATTGTTGGAAAGGCCATGCTCTGGTCGATCCAAAGATACCAAACATTAACCAACCGATAGCTGCCGCGGATCGGGAGATAGGGGGTTCCAATGAACCCCCTATCTCCACCATTGGTCGCAGTTAGGGGTTAACTCCAGAATTGACGTCATTGTGACGAGGTCTTGGGACTGTCGGCAGCTGCCGTTCCCCCACGCTGTTGTCTTCCTGCAAAGACGTGACCATGTTGGCGGGCAGCGTCTTAGCGGGCAGCGGTGGGAGAGAGAGAGCTCATAGCTGGGAGGAGGTGTTGCGTGAAGCTGCAAACGGGGACAAATAAACTAGACCTGAGCCGCACTGAGGATCTTTGAGTTGTGTCGGAGAAGACTTCATGCAGTGCTGCCATCAATATTTTTTGATAAATTCTTGGTTATACAATGAATGTGACTGTGGACAAAAATCCATGTTGTTGTGACATCGCCTAAGCTTAACAAAACCATGCCACGTCAGTAATCAAATCTCAAGGCAGTACAACAAGGTTGTGTTAGTGTGTGACATTTTTTGGCCAGGCAGGAAGTGTAGAATGTGCACAGTCACATTCATGGCCACAAATATGTTGACAAATTTATGACAAAGGGTCCATAGAAATGTCAATAAATTTATGTACATATAATTTTAACAGTGTGGAAACCAAGCAATACATATTAACTTATTAAGTAAGGAAAAGCAACGCACACAAACAGGAAAATATAGAAAAAATATAAAATGTATTTACAACATGCCAAGGATGGCAAACTGCCCAACAGGGGCACAAACAAACATAGGGGAGGAGGCTGGTCTCACTGCCACTCCAGGATGTCAGCGGCATTGCTAATATGCTCCCGCAACTCCTGGAGCAACTCCTGGATGGCTTCGATGTTATTGACAGCCAGGCGTAGCTCTCCGATCGCCATCCTATTATTCATCATCCTAATGCTGGACGTGCCCGGTCTGGCTTCTCCTTCTATATATCCAATAAATGAAAGAAGGAAAATAAAGTAAGTAAAGCAGGTTTCTATTTTTGACTGAAAGTCTTGAAAAAATATAATAGTAGTATATACCAGTGCTGGAGGCCTCCTGAGGCTCTGACTCCTCCTCCGTCTCCTCCTCCTCCACCACCATCGTCAGCATCTCTTCCGGTGCTATATCTAAGAAATTAAAGAAATAAAAAATACAATAAACAACAAAACTGATTTATTTTTGAACAAAAGTCGATGCAAAATACAACAGTAAAAAAAAAACCTGGACTCGCGGCCTCCTGCTGCGGCTCCGGCTCCCTCTCTCCATCGCCCTGCTCCTCCTCTTCCTCCTCCTGCTCCTCCTCCTGCTCCTCTTGTGCTATACATAAAAAAATTAAATTAAAATACAGTAAACAAAAAATGTTTCTGTTTTTGACCAAAAGTCGTTGCAAAATAAAACAGTATATACCAGCGCTGGTGGTCGCCCGTGGCTCCTCCTCCTCCTCCACTGGGGCACTGGTGCCCACCGGGGCAGATGCTGCCTTTGCCTTCTTCCTGTCTTCTGCCAAATGCAAAAAATTACACGTAAATAATGCAGACTGGAAAAAATGGTATATCTATACAATATATTGCCGAAAGTATTGCGACACCCCTCCACTAGCCACTAGCACTACCAGCTTGATCCACCACTACTCCCATCTCATAGTTCTAAAGTCACAAAATATTTATTTATTTCCTCTGCACATAGACATATATTACCGTTCAATTATATATTTTTTTCAGAAGTAAACATTACGTTTATTCAATAAAAACTATTATTTGTGTTGTGTGCGTACAAAACGCATTGTGCGACTGCTTTTAGTTATTTTATAGATGCCTCAGCCTCAGTTTCACTTTCAGTTTCTGCTAATAAAACTGTGGATATTGCAGAAACAACAGAAATCCGCCATTTTGTTTTGAAATTTTCATCTAAAGCAAATTCAGCAGCTGCTGAGGATGTATTGAGCGCGGCTCTGTTTGGATGCACTTTCAGAAGAACTACATGTCCCATCCTACCACTTAGCAGAGACGCAGAGATTTTTGTTGATGCGCAGGTGGGAGCCAATATTGGCCAAGCTGCGGGTCTTCTCGTATGCATCACTCAATCACAACAACCTCCCCCCCAGCACACTACAGTACACACAGTGCCAAAAGAAATCCAGCATTGTAACTTCATCTACATACATCAAATGTCAAATTTTTCACGAATACGTAAAATCACAAAAAAGAAGAGCTATGGCAAAAATGCATGTATGACGAGTCGTGAAAACGCAAAGCTATTCACAATCACATTGCATGAAAAAAGGACTAGATAAATCAACGTATTTCTGTGCACATTAGCACATGCAAGCACATTATTATTATTATACAGGATTTATATAGCGCCAACAGTTTGCGCAGCGCTTTACAATATAACATGACACTTACGTTTGGCTATGACGCGACGGATGTGCCTCAGCTGCTCCTCCTCGCGCGTCTTGAGGTCGGTCCAGCGTTTTCGGAGCTGGTCCTTCATCCGGTCCTTCCCGAACAGCTCCAGGATGGTGGTTCGGAGTTTGTCAAGGATACGATCTTACGGTTGTTATTCTTCCTGCCGTAAGGGCCCTTACGGCAGTCATAATCTTTGTGATCAAAGATGCGGACCAGCTCCAACATCTCCTCAAATGCCATGTTGCTGGCCCGCTTCTTCCTGGGTGGTGTCTCATGGGTGGAAGAAGATGAGGAGGTGTCCGAATGGGACTCGTCTCTTTCAGCCATGATAAATAATAAAATCATTATTTTTTGGCCTGTCAAAAAAGTTGTCAAAAAACTGGCTCAATAAAGTTACGACATGCGCGCGCATGCGCGACCCGCGGACGAATCGGATCCAACCCGATTACGAAGGAATTATCGTATCAACAGAATTATCGGATCATTGGATACAAAAACAAGTGATACGCAGTCGCATTTACAAATACAAAATTTACAGAATCAGCGATATAACCGATAATAGTTAAATATACAATGTCCAGAATTACCGAAATGGAACCGAAATCACGAATGGAACCGAAATCATAAATAGAGTGAAAATAAATTTTGATTTGACACATTTCAAGTCCATTCGAAAATTCCGAAAATATTTCGTTTGGCTCGGAAAACTTTTCGGATCTGTCGGTTTTCGGGTCCGATCCGATTCGGAAAATCGGCCGAATCCGAAAACACGAATCGGGAAATTTCGTGAAAATTCCGAATTCCGAAACCTGAAACGCACATCCCTAATAGGAACTGGGTAACATCTCTGGTCATGAGTCTACAATAAAGAAAACATTGAAATGCATGGTGCCCATGGCAGGACACCATAAAGAAAGCAGATACTTTCCAAAACAAATTGGTGTACAACTGAAGTTCACCAAAGACCACATTGTCAGTCTACAACTCTACTGAGAAAATGTTTTGTGGACTGATTAAACTAACATTGAGGTGTTTGGGAAGGACACGCATCACTATCTATGCCATGTATCAACATGCAAACATCATCCCAATGGGGAAGTATGGTGTAGGGAGCATCATGATTTGGAGCTGCTTTGCTGCTTCAGGCCAGATCATTTGCCATCACCGAGAAAAAAATTAATTCCCAAGTTTACCAAGATATGCAACAGAATAATATCAGAGGGTCCATGCGCCAGCTGAAGTCAGTAGAAGATGATTGATGCAGCAGGACAATGATCCTAAACATCAAAAGTAAATCCACAATAGAATGGTTCCATCAAAAGAAAAAGTAACCTTTTGGTGTGGCCCATTCACAGCCAAGACCTTAACCACATACAGATGCTCTAGAATGACCTCATGAGAGCTGTTCACGCCAGATATTCAAAAAATTTGGGCTGTCTAAATTAATTGTGGGCATAATAAATGATATGGGGACATTCTAAATGAAATGTGGACATAATAAATGAGAAGGGGCATTCTAATTGAAAGAAGGGCATGCAGATATGAAATGTGGACATACTAAATAAAATGCATGCAAACTAACTGAAGTGAGGCATAATAAATTAAATGAGGGCATACTTAAATGGTGGCATAAAGGCATGCGAGTGGGGAATGACTGTCTATCTGTTTCTCCAGTTGCATATACCTATATATGGAGGACTCTATTCCAATGTTGGTGTTAAGTGACCAGAGCTGTTGTAACTTACCACAGCCATTATAGTCTATGGGGCTGTTAAGCTTACAACAGCTCTGGTTAAGTTTACATCAACCTTGGAATATGGCTCAGAATTTTCACTTCATTCAGTACCAATAATAAGCACACAAAAATCTTCAACTCCAGGTCCATATAGTTCTAAATCCAGCCCTGAAAATACCTAAATAAAATAGCAACATTTATCGGCAATTCAGGTATGTTTCGCATTTTATCAACAATGCACTATTCCAAATTTATTTAAATCAACAGATCTGCAAATATGGCCCCGAATTATCACTTTCAATGTATAGATATATAAGTGAAGACCAACCGTCTTTTTCATTTAACAGCCTTATTCTTCAACGTAATTACTCTACGGCCATCTTTTGTCACAGATCCATGTAATATCCCATTATCCTGTACTTTGCAAGACAGTACGCTTGTCTTATTACTTACTAGGACAATAAAAGTTAGACAAATAAACTCTAAGTGTTGCCTGGATCTGAAAGCAGCTACAGATCTGAGCCAAAACTCTAGAGACAGAGAGGCACCAGATTGCTCAATAAAAGTGACAATCCTATACTATTTTTATGCTTCAGCATTAGCTGACGTGAGAGTTTGATTCATGGCATCCCGGCAGCCTTATTTAACAGGTACTGAAACATTGAGCATTGATTGAGCTTTCTTATGGAATCAGAGTCAAAATTTCTAGCATTATAGTACAACAGCCCACATGCGCCCCAATACTTCATGCTCTCTAGTTACCCTCACCTAGCGTGTCACCCCTCTCCTCTTAGCTTGTACGCTCTCGAGCAAGTTCCTCTCTCCTACTGTTCTGTTTGTAATGTGTATGCATATTTGTTATTCTGTCTCTCCCATTGTACAGCGCTACAGAACTTGTTGGCGCTTTATAAATGCTTGTAACTGTAATCTGTTATTAAAATGCTAGATAATTCAATGTGAGTCGTGTTTACAGCAAATTCATTGGATAAAGCTTTTACTTTTTGCTTTTTCAAAACCACCAAATGGAAAACTGGCCTAGAAGAGTGTGACCAACATCCTTTTGGTTGTTCTTATGAATGGAATCTCAGTGGTGCGTTAAAGCAGTATTTACAACAAATAGTGGCTATTAGACATGTGACAAGAGTCACTTTAAACTTGGGGTACATGGCCCTAGAAATGCATTTGGGAGATGCAGGCCTGAGGTTCTTGTGTAACAAACACTGCCCCATTATCAGATACTGTATAATCTGAGTCCCCTGTTTATCCCCACAATCTGGTATTATCCTATTGATCTGTTTTGTTGGAATGTGGCCCAACGCGTCTTGGGTGACCAGAGTTAATTCCATTATCTGTCCCTGGTCTAATTATGTCCCAGCCACCAGGCAGGACTTCCTGAGGTATTGCTGTAAAACGCCAGGGAAGGATTTACCATCGGCCTCTAGGCCCCACCTGGAACTATGTGTATTATTCATTAAAGACTCTGTTCAGGCTGACTGTTCTAACCTCGAGATCTGCGTGCTGCCTCATTTCTGGGGAATGCTGTTACAGCTCTTTCAGTGTACACATCCTTAAGCTTCGGCTAAGGGCTGGAGACAGGCACGAAAGACTGCTTGTCCTTGGGCAAGACACCTAACAGTACATACTCGCCACCCAGGACATACTTGAATACAAGAGAAATCTCAATGTATCCTTCCTGGTAAAATCCTTTCTCAAAATAAATAAATAAAAGTAATGGGTGTTTGTCAAAGGAGCGGCATTAACAGATGTGACCCAGTCGGGGTACGGAGATCTGTTACAAGACATATATAGTACCTCTGTCAGTTGATGGCTGAGCAAACAGGGTATTGCAAGGCCAAGTTCTTCTGTTCATAACTACTACACCCACTTCCAAAATGAGTTTGAACAATTCCATTTAAGACCAGAGTGTACTGATCTCAGAATTTTGTCTTATAGCTTAGCATCCTACATCCTTTCAATTGTGCTGTTTAGTGGAAGTAGTAGCATTGACCCAGATGATATTTCAAAGTTTCAAGTAATGAATACTCCTCCCTCCCTCTCCACTAGTCAAAAGAATCATAATAGAAAGAAAAAAGGATACAATACATGTTCCAGAGAGCGACACCAGAGTCAATTATTGTGCATGACCAAGTTTAATTCTGTGAAGAAGGCACATGATAGGCACATTTGCCACTGCTCAATTTCCTTTAGAACCATTTGTTCTTATCTATTCCCCCCCCCGGTCCGAACCACTGAGTCTACGAATTTTATTGCACCCCAAACCCCCTCTGACCTTAGGTATACTCTTTTTTTTTTCTCCCAGCAAGCATTCTCTCATCGCTTCCTCACCCATCAGATTTAGGCAGCAACTCACTCTGGCTTCTCCTGGACTTTGTTCCCACCCTACCCCCCCCTCACCCACCCACCCCATAGTTTTCATTTGATTTATACCCTCCTATCACACTCCTTATGCAGCTGCATTAAATTCCCTCCTTAAATCCCTGCTTCCTCTACTCTCCCACACTTACTCTCGCCCATCCAACTACTCTCACCCCCACCTTTCTCTATAATGTATATACCACTACTGCTTCTCTTTTCTCTCTCCTCCCTTCTCTCCAAAGCTACCCTCACCCTCTATACACCTTTCTAATTGCCCCAGGATGGAAATCAAGTCCCTATACACCCCAGCCTACTTGGTTCTTCTAACCTGTCAGCTGAGTGCTGGCGGAGAGTGCTAAAGTCCAGCCCTCCTACCCCCACACAGAGATTTAATACTGTGCAATTACAGTATCACCAAAAGAAAACTCTGTCCAAATTTCTATTCATTCTGCTACTTTCCCTGGCAAACGATGTGGAAACTAACCCTGGTCCTACAGCTGACACATCCTTTAGTCTCCCCACTAAAAAAGACCTCTCATTTGTGCACTGTAACATCCGAAGTCTACTCCCTAAATTGGATGAGCTTCAGGCTTGGTGTTGCTATTACAAACCCAAAATCATTGTGCTCACAGAGTCATGGTTAACCCCAAAAGTACCAGACTCTGCCATATCAATACAGGGGTATTCATCTTATAGAAAAGACAGAGCAAAGAGAGGAGGGGGAATTGTTATTTATGTTGAGGAGTCCTTAAAGTTCACCCCCTTACAGACTTCTAGCTCTCCTGTCACCTTTGATTTCCTCTCTGGTATAATTGAGATCCCATTCAGTAAATCAATCATTGTTGCTGGGTTCTATCGTCCACCGAGCTCTCCAGTGCACTCCCTCTCTGACATATCTCAAATCCTTAATAACCTACTTGCCCAAAACCAAAAAAGTGAACTGCTGGTCCTCGGCGATTTTAATACAGATTGGCTAAATCCTAAAAACAATAAACACTGCACACTGTTTAAAACTTTGCAGCTAACTCAATTAATCTCCTCCCCCACTCGCATTAATATGAAAAGCCCTAACCATACCTTGCTTGGATTCTCTCCTCATCTCCTGATAGATTACAGGAGGCAGGCGTTCTTGCTAATAGCTTTAGTGACCATTGTCTAGTGTACTGCGTGCGCAAAATAAAAGCCATGAAATCCCCCCCAAAGGTAATAACCACCAGGTCTTTCAAGAAATTTATTCTTGAATCCTTCCTAAGTGATCTCAAACAGCTCCCCTGGTACAGGCTCAACCTAATCCCAGACCTAGACTGTGCAGTTGAATACTTTCAGTCTGAGCTCCTGCAAGTCTGGAATTCCCATGCCCCGCTGTGTAAAGTGCGAGTAAAAGGGACCCATCTCCCCTGGGTTACAGCTGATCTTACACTAATGTACCAGCTTAGAGATTCACTAGGGTCAAATTTCAAGAGTACTGGTTCCATGAACGATCACTACGAATACCGAAAATGCCGGAATGAATGCACAAAACAAACAAAAATGGCCAAAGCCCATTACTTCAATGAAAATCTAAACAATAACATATCAAACCCTAAAAACTTTTGGAGAACCATAAGTAACATACAAGCACCCCCAGTCCACTCTCAGCCAACTGCTCTCAAAGTAAACAACCAAACCCTGCAACACCCCCTAGATGTAGCAAATGCCTTTAATGATTATTTTGATGTATGCGCCACCACTTTGATTGCCAAGCTAGGAAATGACATGCAATCAGAGAGGCCTCATGCAGGTCAGGCCCCTCCAACTGAGCAAAGTCCCTGTATCAGACAGGAATTCAGTTTTAGACCAGTGCCTGTCAGTGTCGTTACTAAACTTCTCCGTAAGCAAAAAATGAAATACCAGTCTGGACCTGATCAAATACCAGCAATGCTGCTGAAAATCAGTGCGCCAGCAATTGCAAATCCTGTCGCAACCCTAATAAATGAATCACTGGCAACTGGATACATACCCAAACTCTGGAAGACTGCAAGAGTGGTACCTATCCATAAAAGTGGTGATAGTACTTTGGTATCCAACTACCGTCCAATATCGTTGCTCCCTGTAGTGTCAAAAATCTTGGAAAAATGTGTCTACACACAATTACGTGATTATTATCAATATTGGAACTACTTAACCCCGGATCAATCAGGCTTTCGTCCAAATCACTCAACTACAACCACCCTTTTAAAAGTCTGCAATGATATCCAAGCTGGGATGGAACAAGGAAACCTAACTGGAGCCATCTTCCTTGATTTTGCCAAGGCCTTTGACACAGTAGACCATGGCATCTTGTTAGAAAAACTTAAAAACTCTGGCATTGGTGATCGCACGCTAACCTGGTTTCAATCATATGTATCCGAACGATCACAATATGTGTCAATTTCTGGCAGCTCCTCCCTCCCGCTCCCAGTCACTTGCGGTGTACCCCAAGGCTCAATACTAGGCCCCCTGCTATTCACAATATTCATAAATGATCTGCCCAATGTCTGCAAAGCCTCAACTGTACATATGTACGCAGACGACACTGTAATCTATACCAGCAAACCAAATCTCCCGCAGCTGGAGGCCATGCTGCAAGAACATTTCACAGAGGTAGAAAAGTGGATCAAACACAACAAACTTTTTTAAATACTGACAAAACTGTAACGATGCTCTTTGGAACAGCACCTAAACTACACAAATTGCAAAATCCCCATCTATGAGTTGGGACAAAATCAAATGGCACGCTGACCACAGTCACTTCTCTCAAATATCTAGGTATGTGGTTGGACCCTAATCTATCCTTTGGCCCCCACATCGAAAAACTCTCATCTAAACTTTACCCCAAACTAGGTGCCCTGTACAGAAACAAATCCTGCCTGAGCCCCACGGTAAGAAAGCAGATTGTACAACAAATGCTTATGCCGGCTATTGATTACGGAGATGTAGTGTATGCAGCGGCCCCGCAAACACACCTTCAGAAACTTACTACATTGTATAACT
Source organism: Leptobrachium leishanense (assembly GCA_009667805.1). Classification (NCBI taxonomy): domain Eukaryota; kingdom Metazoa; phylum Chordata; class Amphibia; order Anura; family Megophryidae; genus Leptobrachium; species Leptobrachium leishanense. Next base: position 381,871,780 of record CM019064.1, on the reverse strand, counting down.
CCTTCTGCCGCTTTGCATTACAATGTAACTACATGACCCACCATTGTGACATGTTAAAAGAGCTAAACTGGCCATCGCTGGAGTCTAAACGCACCCTTCACCTCTCCAGCCTGGTGTTGAAGAGCATTTCTGGGAAGCTGCCACCCTACCTGAATAGACTGCTTCCCCAAGCAGCTCCCTCATCCTATAACCTCCGATCCAGGACCAGCCCCTTACTTGCAATACCACAATACAAAAAGACAGCAGCTCGGTCCTCATTTTCCTACAGAGCACCATAATTATGGAATAACCTCCCAGACACCATCAAATCTTCCCCCAGTCTTAAGTCACTCAAGAGCTCCTTACTAACATACCTCAATACAGAATGTACCTGTAAACATGTAACCTAGTGACTATATTTCCTACATATTTATTTTCTGTTAATCTGTATATTTGTGTTGTTTTTTTTAATATCTTGCATTGTATTACTTTGTATTTCTGTAACTGTAACATTTCAATGTTCTTGAACCCAGGACATACTTGAAAACGAGAGAAATCTCAATGTATCCTTCCTGGTAAAATCCTTTATAAATAAATAAAGAAATTCTAGGTACGTACACTCAGTAAAGTGTGGAAAATGGGAATTTAGTCCCTCCAATATTTATACAGGGGGAGATGATACAACTGGCATTTAGGTAAACCTATAAAAAAACACATTAGGGGTTAATCAAAGAATGCCGAATTTGCCACCAAAATGGACCGAACAGTGAATTTCCCGGTACAGTGCAATTTAGTGGCAATTCAGCTATTCAAAAAGCTGGCAATTCTCCAAATGTTGGCGAATTGCCAGCGAAATACATTGCAATTCGCCGCAATTCGGCGACCCTCTGCGGCAGTGAAATTCCCCATAGAGAAGTAATGTTACTCTCTTCAGAGACCGCAGACCAACATCGAAGAGTTGGTGAAACGTCAAGATTTTCGGTGCTTTTTGTTCGACAGGTTTAAACATGCGAATCCAGTAGGTTTCAATGTAAAAAAAAACAATTTTTTTTTTAAAAATTATTCAACCGTTTATTCTTTTTCATTTGCAGCAAAAGTCTTGTTATTATTTTTTTAGAATTTTTTAGGCATTTTTCTGGATTTTTTTGGCGACATTTTTGATACTGATATTTTTTTATGGAGTTTTTTTTTTAATTCTGTAACAGACCTTTTTATTATTATATTCATAGAACTTTAGTATTTCCATTCACCTCCATGCATTTTTTTAAACGGTTGTTTTATTTATTTATTTTTTTTCTTTACCCCGGCTAAACGGCTTTTTTCAGTGGCATTCGGTAGTGTGTTTGGCGGCATTCGGCAGATTGTCTGCTGAATTCGGCGGTTTATGGATGTTCTCGGCAGTATGTGTGGTGGATCGTCGGCTGAGTTTGGTGGGTTTATCAGCAGCGTTCTGTGGATCCCTTCAGCGCACTTGGGGACCTTACCTGAATACTAAATTCACCACAGGGTCGGCGAACTTGAATCACTGAATCGCTCCGTAGTGCGCTGACCGAAAAAGCACCGAAATTCTGGTGCTCTTTGAATGCCCCTATAATATTTTTGCTTAATTTAGGTCTATTATTTAGTTCCAAAGAATTTGCCAAGTCATTCATCCTCATCTTTATCTCAAAATATTTTTTTTATTATCCTACTATTGCATTTGGATGTGGTAATAACTTTAGACTTAAACGGATATTCTTCTATTCTTATATTGTTCCCTAAATATATTCCTAAAATATGCCAACATGGGGCAAATCCTAAAAAAGCAAATGTGGAAACTCACCAACATTTTTGTCTACCCAGTGCATGGATTCCCATCATAAAAACCAATTACTGAAAGCTGTAGCAGATGCAGTGCTTCATTATGTATGAGAATGCCATGCCTCTGGCAAAATCAGAGGAATTGTTAGTCCCATGCATTCACTATATACTCAAGCCCTGGAAACACCCTTACATGTTGTGAGGGTCTGGGACTAGAGTGAGATATCCCAAAATGCATTCTAAAAATCCTGTTATCCAGGTATGACACCACTCTTTGAATCTAATAGCAGTTGCAATGATGGAAAATATGAACCAACAATGGGAAAGCAGTAGTTGGTGTCCTGTACGTCTCACAGGTATGCCACTGCTGCTTAGTAGGGATGTGGCAAAAGTCACTCCAAGTATAGGCCAGTAAGCCCGTATTGTCAGAATGCTTGTAGAAAACAAAGACGCTTCCGACTTGAGTGTCCAAAAAATGTGGCACTCCGTAGATGCGTATGGTGACTACAAAAATTCAAAAATAAACCATTAGGCGCTCTTTATTGATACATATAATAAAATTTTAAAAGCGTGGTTACACACAGGCACTAATCACTCTTCTCACCTGTTAGATTATTTCATACATATGGGTCTCCCATGCATTAGGTGGAATTGCAGGGCCAAAATGGAAGACTAAAGTGTCTAGATTTTCCAATTGTATGGCTGATTAGCTGTTGCACAATAGTTCCATATAGGGGTTCACTTGGAAAAGATTGGCTTCAAAAAGTTAGACTCTTAAAGCAACGTGCTCATGCCTAGCCAGTGTGTGGTCCCGCTAGTTTACTTGGGAATATTGCACCAACCTAACCATAAGTGGTAAATATAAACTGTTTCGGTCTCCTTGGTGTGGGACCATACAGTAAATACCACAATCAACACTATCTGGATCTGTCAATGGTCAAAATACTAGGCATATAACGCAAGTAAAGTCAGTAAAAGAACAAGTCAATACACAGAGAATCGGGGGCATGGCCAGTTGTGGAAGGGAGAGGTCGCTTTCTGGAGGAGCTCCCTTTCCCCTCGGGGCATTTTAATGACTTTCCTCGCTGAGCTTTCTCACCCGAGGTCCCTGTGTGGCCGGCCGCTGGGATTGTGCTGCCCGTGGCTCGTTTTGCCCCCCCTCAGACCAGAGACTCACCCTCTGACTGCCGTTTTTGACTGCCTTGTGCTGCCAGAGGTCATCTTGCAGCCTACCATCCGGCTCTTGATGGCTCCCTGCCTTGCCACCTCATGGGCCGCGTTCCTGGTGGGGACCAAGTTGAGGACCGTGGAGATGGTGGGCCCACATCTCCGGGCTGTTCCAGATGATGGCGTAGCAAGAGTGTATGCGGGGGTTAGAGGCTGGTGGCGGGACGGGTCCCCTCCACCCATTGGAGATGCTGGGGCCTTCCTCTCGGGCCTGGACACCTGTCTCGAGCTGTCTATGAAGGAGGATGAGGTGTTTGGCACCAGTTGGTGCCTGCACCGGGTGGCTGCGGAAAGGAAGAGGGAGCCCTGAAGGTGGGCAAGGTGGGGGCCACCTGGTCTCCGGGCTATGCTGCTGACTGTCGGGCTGCGTATGTCACGGTGGAGAGCTTCGTTGGGAGTGGCAATCCAGACGGGATGCCGGTCTTGGATTTACAGCCCCCAGGGATGCCCATCTTTCTGTGTGGAGGAATAGTGATGGCTGGCGGCGAGACCCATGCTGTAGCCCTTGCTGCTGGGAAGACTGTGGTGGATTTCCTCTGGGGGTCTTCGGAGGCTGCTGTGCTCGGGTCAGTCAGTTTATCCACTGATGTGGGGGCTATGTGAACCCCAGTGGGTCCTGCGGTGCTGCTGGAGTGGGTGGACGGGTGGCCTGGCAGCTGTGTGTTCACCGACCCCTTTGCAGAGTGTCTGAGACTGGGGTTGCCCCTACTGTCCCTGCTGTGCTGTGGCCCCGATACTAGATATGGGCTGAAGAGACTCTCCCCCCCTGTCTCTTTGTGCCTTCTTTTCTTTTTGCTCCCTACCCTCCCCCTGATTTGCGAGTGTATACCACACTATCCTGCAGACTATATCTCTGTTTTTGTGACTTCTGATGCCTTTTCTATGTTTTTGCACCCCCCCCATCTGAATGATGAGTCTCTAGTGGACTCTTTCCTCACTTTTTGTTATGTCTGTAATTATTTTTTTTACACACCGGATCGTGCTAAGGACCCCCTTCACCCTCCCCTCTTTATTTGGCGACTCAGAACTGACTCAGGGTGTGCCATTGTGGCAGCCACCTTGGCTCTGCCCGCTATACCTGGCCCTCGAGTGCCCTGGCCTTGTGACCTGCATACTTCCATGGCCTCCTACTGTCCTTTGGACACCGTGAGTAAGGCAGGAAGGTCCCACTTTGGGCCTTTGCCATCCCCACCACTTTTCTTTTTTTTAAATAATATAGGTCCCAGTGTACTTTTTGGTGTGTGTTCCACCTTTTGATTTTGAAATGTATTTTAATATGATAGGTAGTTTTTTAATTCTTGCATTAGTGTGAAATCCCCCCCTCCTTCTTGTTCCAGTACGGTGTTTGTTCAGTTTCGTTTCCTCTCGAGGTTAGTCAGCGGGGTGGTTGAAATATGTATCCTGTGTTAACTTAGAAATGCCCGCAAAATCTTTGTTACATGATGTAGAAATGTATCTGCTCTGATTGGCTGTTATATCACACTCCTATGTATGTTAAGGAGTGAACAGGAAGCTCTTTTCTATAACGAACATTTCTATTGGATGTTGAAATAATAAACGGGTCTGACAGACCACGAGCTGATCAGATGTTGATCTGCCATATCTCGGTGTGGTTGTTTCTATCATCTCCTCTGATCAGAGTCGCGCAGCTCACGCAGCGCCTTACTTCATTTTTGCTATATGGGAAGAAAACGGTCTATTGAAATTTCATATATGGTAATTATATTAGGGAATTTGTTATTGCTTAATTAAGCTTAAAATTTAACAATTGGTCTCAGAAGTGGAATCTGTCATTCAAATGTGTCATTCAAATGTGTTACATTTGCTTGTTCGGATCACGAATCTTCATGCCTTTTTGGTGCAAGGTTGGACACTCTTTGTCTTGGTTTGTTTTTGTCATTTTGTGTATTGTAGTAAAGGAAAATCGTTTGAGGACCTCACGTATGTTGTTTGAACTCGCCCGCTGCGCTGAGTGTATTGTATTGTATAGTGCTGGAAATTGAACTCATACACTGTTTCTAGGTGTATTGCCGTTGTGGAGCTCTAACTTCGTTCTGTGTCTATCTGTCTTGTACCTCCAGTCTGGAGTTTTTTGACTCGTCCATATCTGCTTGTCATTTGAGCATTTTATTTTAATTGATTAAGATTAGATCTAATTTCTTCTCATATAAAAAAATGGTTTCCTGTACTCCCATTGAAGAGCAATTTTCTTTTACGCGCTATTACAATTCTTTGCTTTCTTGCCATTTTTTGCGCGCGTTGCTGTATGATTGCGCGCTGTTTTATTTTATAACCTAACTGATTCTAAAGGATTTGTAAACTGTTTTTTCTTTCAGATATCACGTTTGTTTTTGTTTTATTTTTTTTTATTTTTATTATTTTGTTTCGTGCCATTGATTACGTCTGTTTATTTAAATGTTTGTCTTTACTAACTATTAATGTATGTGTTTATCTTTGATGTTTTGTATTTCGTAGTTCTGATATTGTGTTTTTTATATGTAATTTATGTATAGGGTCTGCTTCTCTTACTACAGGTTGCTTCGTTTCTATGTGTCTTTACTGCCTTGCCTCATGTAAAAAAAGGAACAGGAAATGGAGCCAATAGGGCTTTACTTTTACAGTAAATTTCAAAAGCGCCTGCTTCTCTTTCTTTTGTAGAAAAAGTTTTTTTTCTTCTCTTTGTTCTTTTTTATTAATATCTTTTTTTGTAATGTATAATGTTATGTGTTTGTATAAGGACTTTATTTTCTTTGAATACTAGTAGTGCGGTTTAGAGGTGCAAGTTGGATAATGGAATATGTAGTTATTTTTATGGTTCTGTGAGTATCTACTAGGGATAATTGAACAGTATATACAAATGACTTGTGTCTAATGCCTTGAATGACTGTAGTAGAAGTTGAATTCTGGAGCTGTTAGTGTTTTATAAAACTGTAACTGTTGTGGAATTGGGCACAGTTTGAGCGCTTTCGGCGTGCATGCGAAGCAGATGTGAAAGAGACAAAGGAATTGTTTGAGCTGGATTTAAAGTGTGAAGGGATGATACAAGTTGATGTATGATATATATAAAAACTAGTGTATCAAGGTGATGGGCATCGTCAATCTGCCTTAATATAAGTTCTAAATTTTCCCAAAAGAGGCGTGGTCTGTTATTTTCCTCTGGTCTTTGTTTGAGTCCAGCACAAAGGGATTGACCACACCTTAATATAGGTTATATGTTTTGTATAAGGGACAAGCATACCTGTGTAGTTTCTTTGTTGCTGAACGAATGATAATCTCTATTAAAGATATAATTATAGTAATATTTGAGTCCCCTATTGAATAATTGCCAAAATGGCTGACTGAGGTCATTTACAGGTTTTGTAACCTGTATAAGGGAATATATATGTAGGTTCATCATAATACAGTAAGCAAAGAGGTCCTGTTTAAGAGCTTGCAATCTAAGAGGATAAAGTAATATTGAAGGATTTGAGTGAAAGTGTGATGGAAAGCGCCTACAGGTTTTGTAGCGCTGTAAAAAGGATACTAAGCAGATTTCAGGTGATAGAAGGTGTTTTTATGTTGACTAAGGGAGATGGAAGGTTGTAGTTTAGTATCCTGAGTATTGTTTGTTTTCTTTTCTTCTTCTTTTTTCTGCATTGGTAGCGATATGTCTAGTTTTATTTTTTGCTGTCTGATGTTTTTGTCTTTTGGTGTGAAGTGCAACAATGTATGACTGTACCCCCATTGAATTTTCTTTGGGAGGGAATAAAACACGTTGTAAAATAGCTGCACAAACACCTCACGTTTGAATGTTTGTTTTTAACCAATATCCTTAATAAAGATTGTAGTTTTGGATGTTTATTAAGAATCTTTTTCTCTGAGTTTCCTCTGACAACTTTGTGCTAGTTAACATGACAATTTTTAAACATGCCCTTCTATACTTTCTTTCCCAGTTTATGATATTTTTGTTATGTGTTTTTTTATTTGAATTGAAGAGCATTTTAGAAAAAGATGGTCACCGTTGCAGAAGTAAAAAAAAGTTTTCACATTCTTCTCCTAGCCACCTCCATTTTCTCTCTCTCAAGACCACTCCTTTTTCTTTGTGTCCAAAAATGTATTGCATTTTTTCTCCATTATAAAGTATTTTAAAAAATACAAACTTGGTTTGTTAAGGGAGCGCAGAAGGAAAGAGGTACTTAGCAATCTCTCCTGTATCACAGAACCTTTAGATTATTTTCATAATATGGAGTGTTCTAAAAGGTAAAGGCAGAGAAAGACTTTCATTGCGTAGTGAGTATAATACAAGAAATGAGATTAAAATTCGAGCAGAACAATAGGTATCTCACTCACAAATTTAGAGCCTATAGGCTCATGTGATTCGCCTATAAGCCTCTCTGGGGGGCTCCTCCCATCAATCAGTTGGTAGTCTGGAAGAGATTCTTAAACCTCGAATAAAGTAAAGAGAATATGGTGCAATACCAGAGCAAATAATGGTGATGGGCGCAAGATTTTTAGGTCGATCTACTAACGTGATCCTGAGCCTCCCAAATGAGTGGCTCGGTATGGAAGCCTTGGACCACCTTAGTAAGGAGGGTCCCACCCTTGCTTGAGTATCAGCTGGTAATCCTGCTAGTAAGAGGGCAATTGGCAAGATCCGTGTCGGTGGGTTGAAGAAAATGTAATCGGAAAAGTTATACTATTAAAATAAAAGGGTTTATTACAATGGATAAAAAAGGGTACATAGGTACTCAAGATAAAATAATATAGTGGGGAGTAAACCGAAACGCGTTTCGCTCGCTATTACTGCGGGCTTCATCAGTCGGATCCTCCTCATTCGATCAAGATGGTTTTTATATAAGTGTGGGTCCAAACGGAAAGTCTGTTGTTGGCGTGCGTTCCATCTGGTAATCGCGTCCTTCCCCTGCGTCTCACTGGGTTTGGGCCATCTTCGATGACATATTTCCGGTTCCGGTGGATTTCCTTGGGAGTATGTCCATCACTCTCTATTATTGCGCATGCGTGATGATTTTAGTCCCGACATGCGCTGCATATACCGGTGCGCTGACAGAATGAAACATTACCCTGGGAGAAAAAGGCAATATTGCCCACTAGGGCGTATAATCTTTATCACAAGGACAATAATAAACGATCTGAAATACAGAAAAACTGTCAGATGACTTAAAAAGGAAATAAAAATGGAAAAATAAAAAGAATTATGGGTTAATCACCAAAAATGTGTATTTCATTCCTCGATATTCATTATGGGCTGTGTTTATGTTACTCTACAGAGGAAAGGGAAATACCATGATATATATATTCTAACCTTCCTGCATAAAGATCACAGTGACAGTCACTATGGGATTTTTTATTATTTTTTATTCTGTGTTTAAACTTTTTAGACTCAATACAAAAAATGGCAGACCTCAAAATCTGCATTTAGTCCATTGGGAGCCAAGGTGTTCAAATAATAAATCCAACGCATTTCTTTTTTAATGAGTTTTTCACTTATATTCTCTCCTCTCCAGTCACGACTTATCTTTTCAATCCCTATAAATTCTATACTTTTTGGATTACAACCATGGTACTCTTTATAATGGGATGAGACATTGTGCTTATCATATCCTCTGGTTATGTTGCAGAGGTGTTCATTAACCCTAATAGTTAGTGAACGTGAGGTTTGTCCCACATACCGTTTGCCACAGGGACATTTAAGCATATATACTACATTTTTAGTGTGGCATGTTATCAGATTTTTTATCTTGTATTTAGTGCCTGTCATTCCTGCATCAAACTGTTTAATTGTTTTTCTTTTATTATTGGTCTTACGGCATGAAATACAATGACCGCAGCTGTAGAATCCAGGCGTTAAGCCAAAAGGGTGCTCCAAAGTATGTCTTTCTGTGGTTTTAATATGATTGATAACTAAATCATTGCTGAGATTCTTACCTCCCCTAAATATTATTTTAGGTTTCTCTGGTAGGATAGAACATTCTAATTTATCAACAACTCATCAATAAATCATGCGATTAAAGAAGATAATTGATTTGGAAATAAAACTTAAGATATGTCAGTTTCACAAAACAGTTATTTTCAACCAATAAGACAGAAGACAAAGAAAGAAGAAGATAATGTATTTTTATATGCTGATGGATTTTCCATTGTGTTGTCCAAGTGATAATTATTTTGTGTCTTTTATTATTTTATGTTTTATTATTTTTGTTGTTTGGTTACAATCAGTATTGTTCAAATTCCCTGACACATTTAGGATTATTGAAGATCACATCCCATTAAAATTAGAGTTAATGTATTTAGGAACAAATAATTTAATGCATTTTCATAAATACGTTTCATGACATATATAGTGGTAAATGGAAAGTTTTAATTTGGTAAAATTAAAGTTGTTTTTATTTTTTGGATTTTACTTGAGGATTGGTGTGTTTTATAAACACCAGGTTTGTTTCAAAACACCAAACAAGACTGAATAGGATAGTAATTAAATATTTTTTTATATTTAAATAGGTGGAATATGCACTTTGGCTATTTCATTTTTGAGCCAAAGTAGTATATATATATTTTTCTCTAAATGCATTGAGTCGGATGTAGTATATTTTCTTTTTTGTTGCGTGAGGCCCATAGGCTTTGCGGGGTATTTTAAAATTTATTATCTGTGTCTCTTCTTGTGTAAATTAACATTTTTATTGTTTTCGTGCACTTGAGAGTGACAATGAATGAATGGATGTATATGATACAATATTTTATTTTATTTTTTCTTTATTGTTGCTAAAACCGTATCACATCATCAAGAAATCTGACAGTCACAATGACTGCATATGGAACGAATCATGGACATTTGTGTCAAGGTCAAAGGTCACAGGTAATAAGCAACCAGCGCAAAGAGACAGCTTGTTCAGGAGTCCCTATGGTGGGAGCTCTGATGACATTCAATGATTATGCGTCTCAAGCTGGGATGTTTAAAAAGACCAAACCTTGATCTCGCATTTTGGACTACGGTATTAGATTATGAGATGATATTGTTTTTTTATTTAATTCCCTAGATAAGTGTGAGAAAGGATTGGATTTGGGAAAATGAGAATGTATTTCTTGAGAGTGTGTGTGAATGCAGCTGTGTATGCATTTTGTGGAGTGAAGATGAACATAAGAAAACACACAGATATAGATCTGACTCATGTTGATTATTAGATAAATGAACTTTTTACATACAAGTTATTATATTTTTCTTGTTCGGTGAATTATATTTTGGGAAATGGGAATAAATAGTTATTTAATGTCTAGATTAGGTATTTTGGCCCAGGCTCCAAGTGTGGTTCGCTGGAAGAGTGAATCTAGATAGATAAGTGTATTTTATGCTCATAAAGGGCCTCCTTGGGGAATCCTTTTCGCATATCATAAAAGGTAGAGAGGTATTTTATGAGTAATTACCAGATTTTTTCATTTCCCTCTGAGCATCTAGAATGATCTAGAGGTATTAGGCGAGGATACTATGGCCCCAGGTATAATTAGTTTAATTGCCTAATTTGTTTTATCCATTTTAGTGATCACAATTGTATATGTGATCAATGAGACGGTTGAAAGGTATTTTAATATGATAGGTAGTTTTTTAATTCTTGCATTAGTGTGAAATTCCTCCCCCTCCTTCTTGTTCCAGTACGGTGTTTGTTCTGTTTCGTTTCCTCTCGAGGCTAGTCAGCGGGGTGATTGAAATAGATATCCTGTGTTAACTTAGAAATACCCACGAAATCTTTGTTACATGATGTAGAAATGTATCTGCTCTGATTGACTGTTATATCACACTCCTATGTATGTTAAGGAGTGAACAGGAAGCTCTTTTCTATAACGAACATTTCTATTGGATGTTGAAATAATAAACGGGTCTGACAGACCACGAGCTGATCAGATGTTGATCTGCCATATCTCGGTGTGGTTGTTTCTATCATCTCCTCTGATCAGAGTCGCGCAGCTCGCGCAGCGCCTTACTTCATTTTTGATATATGGGAAGAAAACGGTCTATTGAAATATCATATTTGGTAATTATATTAGGGAATTTGTTATTGCTTGGTTAAGCTTAAAATTTAACAGATTTTAGTTTATTTGTTCCCCCCTCCCCGCTCTCTTTCTTTCCCTCTCTGATGACTATATTTACGATTAACACGATTGTTTCTTGGTTGTTTTCTGCAGCCTACTGTACAGCTATGTGTATCTTTGTAACTGTTCTTGATTGGCCCTGCAAGGCCATACCTTTTTGCAGTTTACGGTTTTGCTGATGGTTTTTCAAAATAAAAAGCCTTGTATATAAAAGAAATACACAGGGAATCAAGATAATGAGCGAAGACAGGCTGGCTGGCTGACAGGCTGGCTGGGTCTGTACATCGTAATCACATAACAATATAACAAGCTGATGGATCACTGAAAACCACACCAAGGCAATGTGTACTAGTCCGGTGCAGGTTTAAATAAAAATGCGCCATAATTACTCTGACGTCACCTTTGTGCATCAAAACATGTGCTCCAATAGCGCTGAAATGACACAGGGAATTCAGCATCATTGCGCTCCATCTGGTTATAATAGGTAACAAGGACCCAGCGTTCTGTGTCAGACACATTATTGGAATGTTGGAAAATGTTAATTTGTACATTCGTTCGCATTTCTCAAAATGAAACGAGTGCAGGACTTAGCTACGAGAGGGACACTCGGGCAGCACTGGCTTTAGCATTGCCCCATCAGTGATACTGGAATGGAGCCATGCGATGGCTAGACCTGACACATGTAGTCATTTTTGTAAAATTGTGGCAGAATAGAAAGACATTGCAGCTTTCCAATACACCAGCCAAATGGGAACTAATTTCCCCCTGCTGTAATACTGAGAGACCTGGGTTCCCAGACATTCCCGCTTGACTTGACCCCTGACTGTCAACTGCAAAATAATTTGAGATTATTATAGCCTTGGTAACTAGGTGGTCTAAATATTCATAATGACAGGAGGTGAATATTTTGTTTATCTCTCTATACTATCACAACCCATAGCAGTAAGGTTACTAAGCGACAGTAAAAACCATTAATTAAAAAGAACAAAGTCTCACTAACCATGCTCACTACTCCTGGCGACATCAGCGGAACCATTTTTTTAGATATGGCAATAAACAGGGTCATCTCCTCGGCAATCTCATCCGTTCTCAGACCTCAACTAGGGATCCTCACTAAAGACGTCCGATGGTAACATTCTCACCAACTCTTACGCCATTGTCAACTCTTTCTGTGACTATTTTGAGACTTCTAAAGGGCTGGCCCAGATAACCGACACACTCAATTGACCCTCCTTCACCAAACCCAAGTTCCTAATATGTCGCCACAGGAACCTGAGCTACTCTCCGCTCCAATCACTGCCAAAAGAGGTTCAAAACACGTTTTTGTCCCTTAAAAATTGTAAAACCCCCAGGTCCCGATGGGTTTCGAGTGGAATACTATAAATAGCTTGCAGGTTTTATTACTCCACATTTGGTTACGCTTTATAACGATATTTTACAAGGTGGTGCCCTGCCGCCCAATTTTAATGAAGCTCATTTAGTGTTCCTCCCTAAACCTGGTAAGGATCCTACCTTGTTACCTCTTATCGCCTCATAGACTTATTAAATACTGATTTCAAATTCCTCTCCACCATCATGGCCAGACATTTGCAGGACCCTTTGGGACGTCTGATTGGTCCTTCACATACAGGATTTATCCATGGCCGTCATTCTGCTAAAAATATTCGCAAAGTGGTGGCTCTCTGGTCCTCCTCCCTTACACCTCACTCCTCTAATCTTTAATTGAGCTGTGATGCTGATAAGGCGTTCCATAGAATCTCATAGGCTTACCTTAATCGATTTCTTAAATTTAACCATTTTAGGAGAGAATCATTGGCACTATTTTGATCGCTTTATTTGCAGCCCTCTACTGTGGTCACAGAGATCGGGTTAAACTCTGCTACTTTTGGTTGGAGCGGGGGATCAGACAGGGCTGCCTGCTATCCCCTCTTTTATTTAACCTTGCCCTGGAGCCCCTCATACGCATTATAGAGTGGTGATATTGATGGTATCCGTTTGAACCCGTAGTCACTGTCAAGGTGGTGGCATTTGCGGATAATTTGCTAATATTTCTCTCCAATCCTGCCTCTGATATTCCTCCATTGCTGTCCTTACTGGATTCTTTCCATACTGCCTCGGACTTTAAGATTAATTATGTCAAGACTGTTACTCTCTCATTAGAACCCACAACTAGTGGTGACTGGCTTAGTTCCCATTTCAATGGGCACTGACTACTCATATCAAGTATCTAGGAGTTACCTTGCCTGCAGATCTCTCTCAATTATAGCGATTTAATATTTTTAATATTTATCCCCTTTTGTCCTGAACTAAATCGTTGTTAGCGGCTTGGGATTCTCTCCCACTCTCCTGCTTGGGACGAGCAATTTCATTAAAATTACCCTATTCCCCAAATTTCTCTGTCCCTTACAAATTTTGACCCTATTCCTATGGCCCTCTGATTTTCACACACTTCACAAATTATTTGCATTGTTTATTTGGCAGGAAAGATGGACTCGTATTTCGCACCTTAGCCTTCAGCAGACACTCATGCAGGGGGTATTAATTTTCCAAATTTGTTTGATTACAACTTGGCAGTGCTATACCGCTATGCAACAGATTGGCTACAGGGCACTTCTTGTTTTGTTGATCATGACGTTGATCAAGTGCTATTGCCCTCCTCTCTCTGTTGGCTTTCCTTCACCAACATTCTCCTTATGTCCCTCCACATCTGCAATGCAATCCTCTGCTCTGCATGACTAAATTGGTCTAGATTAAAGTCCGCAGGAGCCTTGGTATGTCTTGTCGGTCGTCACTTTGGTCCCCTATTCTAGACAACTCAAATTTTTAACAGGCATCCCCAGCCCCTATCTTTCGCACATTGGACTGTAGAGGCATGACACAATTACGACATTACGTGAACGTTGTGTCGAGATTACCTTGTCCTTTGAGGACCCTAGGGACTTTGTTGCCCCCTACAGATACATACAGTCTATTATTTGCAACTTAATTTATTACCTCCCAATTACATAATTCATGTTTGCATTCATTGCTGTTCTGTGTATGACTTAGGCCTGGTTCTGACGACTCTCTTGTGTACTCCCTGTGCTCTGTATATCGCTAATCTGTGTACCAACCTCTACTTGTCTGACCTGCTCTCCTGGCTCTTGACTCCTTTCATATGGCTAACACTCTCTCCCTGGTGATTCTGACCTCTGGCATACGGCTGACACACTACCCTAACATTAAGACCCTCTTGCATTCCTCTGAATAATCTTTTGTTAATCCCTGTTGTTATTTCTGTGTCCTGTTCTGTGTATTCATTAGTATTAGAAGACCAGTCTGAGGACCTTGCCCCAGATCAGGATTTCCTCGTATTTGCTATTGAGCTGCCAGTATCTTGTTTAACCCTCGCCCTTCCTGTTTCTGTATATTTCTTGTGAGGTTCCCTTCCATAGTATAGAAGCCATTGCTAGGACCTTTATTCCAGAGTTAGGGTTCCCTTTAGTTCTGTTCTCATGCCATTTCCTGTTGTTCCAGTTCTGTCATTCTCTTGTCCAGTATCTGTGATGTGGTCTGTTAATGCAGTCAGCAGCAAACCTGCCTCAAAGGCTGAATATCCAGTATAGAGGGCCCACCTTGGCTCACGCCCGGTGTCCCCGTGACACCTCCTTTCAACACTCCCCACACTTGATGCGGACATGGCCTCTACACCCAGAGAGCTAAAAGTGCTCACTGTTAATGCCAAGGGTCTAAATATTCCTGAAAATAGGCACTCAGTCCTCTGGGAGTTTCTGTTCTTTCACGCTGATGTGGTCCTTGTGCAAGATACCCATTTTGAATCTGCTAAAGCACCCCAATTTAAGAGCCAGATATACCCCAGTGGTTACTTCAGTAACTCCACAGCTGGCAAGGTATGTGGGACGGCCGTCCTTATCTCACGTGACGTTCCCTTCTCGGTTACAACCTCGCAGCTGGACCCTAATGGGGGCGTCAATTTCTCAAGGGTGATATCGGTGGCCAACGTTACATATTTGCGTCTATCTACCTTCTTAATAGGAAGCAACACCTGGTACTTGTCACGCTTGGGGCCTAGCCCTGAGTGCTGGAGGGTTGGGTGTGAGCCTAATTTGCAATGAGACATTCTATAGACAGGTTACAGGGTTAACCAGACAGGGTTTATTACATTAATAAAGAGATAACCAGACAAGACTTGAACCGAACTAAACGCACAGACAGAATGTAAACAAAACAGAACTAAGCACTACGGTACACAAGCTATACATAATCCTAGACAAGAGCAGGAGGAAGAACATGGAAAGGAATGAGTAACAGAATGGCTGGGAGTAGTAGGAGTGGGGACTGACTTTAGAAATGGAGTAGCGAGAAGGGGCACTTAGGCAATAGACACAGTATGAAACCTTACAGTAAACAGAAAAGGCAGTACTAAAATAAGCTATAACTAACAGGTATTCCAGGCAAAGGTACAATATAGGATCAGGCAATAAGAGTAGTCAAAAACACGAGCATGGGGTCTCAGCAGGTCACGGGCAAACAGAATTGTCAATATACATGGCAAGAGGTCTGATACACAGAATATCCAATATAACTGGGTACAGGGGACACAGGGGACAAAGGAGGGTACCGGTGCTATGAGAAATACAATCCAGAACAAAGCAGAGGGTAAACGTGGAAATAACAAGAAAACCTTGCGGGATATAGGTCAGAGTTCAATGGAGACAGACTGCACTCAACCAGGACTTCCTTATAAGCAGAGTTCATCAGACACAACGGAGTTCAGGTGTGGCTCTTGAACACAAAATACTTGGCAGGCAAACAGGTCCAGGAATCAGGATAGTCTCTGAACGCCACAAACTAGTCATAGCTGGCAATAGGACCACAGGGGGCGCCAGGGCTCAGAATGTCCAGGTCCAAGGGGCTACCGGGGGGGTGCCAAAGGATCAAATAGTCCAGAACGTCAGAGTACTCTGCTCCTTCATGCATGCTTGCTGACTTTCAGGAGGGTATTGCGGTGGTGGGAGGGGATATAAACCTCCCACTGGACGTTCACCTTGACACCTCTAAGGGGGTCTCTAGTGTCCCGCACTCAGTACTCCGTCATGTGAAACTTACACTTAATACACACCGTTTTGTTGACTACTGGCATGCCCTTAATCCCTCCTCTCGGGGTTACACTTTCTGCAGCTCACCCCATCGATCCTACTCTAGCCTGGACTACGTATTCCTCCCCTTTGGCCAGATACACCTTCTCCAATCAATGACTATTGGCCCCATGACTTGGTCAGACCATAATCCCATACACATCACCCTCCACTCCCCCCTAGGGCGCGCTAGAGAGAGGCAATGGCGTTTCATTGAAACCCTGTTCACAGATCCCCTGATTAGAGAAGGGATCCCCCAGACTCTGAGATGTTATTTTAATGAAAACACGTCCTCCTTCCCCTCTGATTATTTGGAAGGCCCACAAGACTGTGGTATAGGGATACCTGATTCAGCAAGGTTCTCTTAAAAAGAAAGCTTACACCCGACAGCAGGATCGGCTTCTTCATCGCATCCATGCACTCAAACAATCCCATAGATTGTATGTTGATGACGCCATCTATGTAGAATTGCTGGAACTCCGCACGGAGCTCCTATCACTGCTAAACACTAAAACTCAGAAAGAGTTCCTCACTGTCCATCTTACATTTTACGAGCATCGGAATAAATCCGGGAAGCTCCTAGCCCGGGCTCTACGCTCACACAGACTTAAATTGTACATTTCTAGGTTGCATACCCCACAGGGCCCTCCTACCACCCTCCTTCGAGACATGCTTGCCCTTTCACCTGATCAGTTTATGGACCTCTATAATCTCCCTGACGGAGGGCCTCAGACCCCTCCAGATGCTGTACATAATTTCTCCAGAGACACGTCCACGCTACATTGAACGCACCCATGCGGACCACTCTGGAATTCCCACTGGCTGTCGTAGCAAGTGTCAATTAAGTCAACCCCAGTGGGTAAAACACCTGGCCCAGCTGATTAACTCTCCGTTACTACAAATCCTTTCTACCCGCCCTCGCTTCCTCCTGGCTTGCAGCGTATAATGCACCCCTCCAACCCCATGGCTCCTTAACGCTGCAAACTTTGCTAGCCACCGTCACCTTAATCAGGATCTCTGTGCCAGCTGCCACCCTATTTCACTTCTGAATCAAGACCTCAAACTTTTTGCCAAATTTCTTGCTTTGAGGCATACCCAATAGGTCCCACATTTAGTGCACCCTGATCAAACAGGTTTCATACCGGGAAGAGAGACACTGGATAAAACCGACAGTGAAATGAACCTCATTCATACCGCCTCTAGCTCTCATTCTGCCCCCACCATTCTTCTCTCCACAGCTGCCTTTGATAGGGTTAGCTGGCATTATCTGTTTCACGCTGTCTCGATTCCACCTAGGGTCTATGGTGCTGATCCATATACACAGAATTCTATCTACCCTTCCGATCCTTGGATGGTCGGCAAAGCTATCACTGGTCATTGAACAGATAGACACATACCCAGTAAGGGTTAATAGATCCCAGAATACTGCAAGACACTTGGTCAGGATAGCGGGGGTCGTAGTACCAGGAGAGGGAGTCAGCTGTATGCCAAAGTCTGTACACAGAGAGATCATCAGAATAGCCTGGACTGGTATACAATGCGGGTAGTCAGTAATAGCCGGAGTCAGGTACATAGAGCAGGTTTTCAGTAATAGCCGAGGTCAGATACACGGAGCGGATTGTCAGTAATAGCCAAGGCCAGATACCCAGAGCGGGTTGTCAGTAATAGCCGAGGTCAAATACACAAAGAATAGCCAAATATCAAGAGAGCACTGAAGAGATGTGAAACCACGTCAGGGCACTGGACGGACTGAGATGCTGGGCTTCAAGCCAGGCGGGCGCCACGTCATCATGCCACGCCCCACTGGCTCACCTGACCTGGGACCAGTGGTTCCATTATCAGTCAGCACCTGGCCAGCGAGCAGCGACGAACATGCAGCCGGGCGCTGGCTCAGCTGAATAGCGTGGGACATGACACACACCCTCTGATACATGGGTTTTGGCCCTAACATTCTTGCCTGGATTGGTTAGCTATATTCGACCCCCAGGGCAAGAATTAATTTAAACAGTCTCTGCACACCCCCCTTCAATATATGTATTGGTGCCAGGCAGGATTGCCCCCTCTCCCCCTTACTTTTCGCCCTTTCCCTGGAACCTCTCCTCCAAGCAGTTAGAATTAGAAGTGACCCATCTATACACAGAATTTCCATTAATCAGGGCCGGTGCTCGGCTATTTTGCGCCCTAGGCCAGACCAGCTACTTGCGCCCCCCCAAAAAACAAAACACATGACATGTGTGAGCGTATCACAGAGCTCACACATGGGCATATACTGCTCCCAGTAGCTCAGTAATGGGTATATACTGCCCCAGTAGCTCACACATGGGTATATATTGCGCCCAGCAGCTCACACATGGGTATATATTGCGCCCAGCAGCTCACACACATGGGTATATACTGCCCCCAGCAGCTCACACATGCATATATACTGCCCCCAGTAGCACACACATGGATATATACTGCCCCAGTAGCTCACACATGGGTATATATTGCCCCAGTAGCTCACACATGGGTATATATTGCCCCCAGTAGCACACACATGGATATAAACTGCCCCAGTAGCTCACACATGGGTATATATTGCCCCAGTAGCTCACACATGGGTATATATTGCCCCCAGTAGCTCACATATGGATATATACTGCCCCAGTAGCTCACACATGGGTATATATTGCCCCAGTAGCTCACATATGATATATACTGCCCCCAGTAGCTCACATATGGGTATATACTGCCCCAGTAGCTCACACATGGATATATATTGCCACAGAAGCTCACACATTGATATATATTGCCCCCAGCAGCTCACACATTGATATATATTGCCCCAGTAGCTCACACATTGATATATATTGCCTCAGTAGCTCACACATGGTTGTATATACTGCCCCAGTAGCTCAAACATGGGTATTTACTGCCCAGTAGCTCACACACGGGTATAATCTGCCCCAGTAGCTCACACATGGGTATATATTGCCCCCAGTAGCTCACATATGGATATATACTGCCCCAGTAGCTCACACATGGGTATATATTGCCCCAGTAGCTCACATATGATATATACTGCCCCCAGTAGCTCACATATGGGTATATACTGCCCCAGTAGCTCACACATGGATATATATTGCCACAGAAGCTCACACATTGATATATATTGCCCCCAGCAGCTCACACATTGATATATATTGCCCCAGTAGCTCACACATTGATATATATTGCCTCAGTAGCTCACACATGGGTATATAAACTGCCCCAGTAGCTCATACATGGGTATTTACTGCCTAGTAGCTCACACCTGGGTATATACTGCCCCAGTAGCTCACACATGGGTATATATTGCCCTAGTAGCTCACACTTGGGTATATACTGCCCCAGTAGCTCACAAATTGTTATATATTGCCCCAGTAGCTCACACATGGGTATATACTGCCCCAGTAGCTCACACATGGGCATATACTGCCCCAGTAGCTCACACATGGATATATACTGCCCCAGTAGCTCACACATGGGTATATACTGCCCCAGTAGCTCACACATGGGTATATACTGCCCCAGCAGCTCACACATGAGTATATGCTGCCCCAGTAGCTCACACATGGGTATATACTGCCCCAGTAGCTCACACATGGGTATATACTGCCCCAGTAGCTCACACATGGGTATATACTGCCCCAGTAGCTCACACATGGGTATATACTGCCCCAGTAGCTCACACATGGGTATATGCTGCCCCAGTAGCTCACATATGGGTATATACTGCCCCAGTAGCTCACACATGAGTATATACTGCCCCAGTAGCTCACACAGGAGTATATACTGCCCCAGTAGCTCACACATGGATATATACTGCCCCAGTAGCTCACACATGGGCATATACTGCCCCAGTAGCTCACACATGGGTATATACTGCCCCAGTAGCTCACACATGGGTATATATTGCCCCCAGTAGCTCACACATGGGTATATACTGCCCCAGTAGCTCACACATGGGTATATACTGCCCCAGTAGCTCACACATGGATATATACTGCCCCAGTAGCTCACACATGGGTATTTATTGCCCCAGTAGCTCACACATTGGTATATATTGCCCCAAGTAGCTCACACATGGGTATATACTGCCCCAGTAGCTCACACATGGGTATATACTCCCCCAGTAGCTCACACATGGGTATATATTGTCCCCCAGTAGCTCACACATGGGTATATACTGCCCCAGTAGCTCACACATGGATATATACTGCCCCCAGTAGCTCACACATGGGTATATACTGCCCCCAGTAGCTCACATGGGTATATATTGCCCCCAGTAGCTCACACATGGGTACATACTGTCCCCAGTAGCTCACACATGGGTATATACTGCCCCCAGTAGCTCACATATGGGTACATACTGCCCCCAGTAGCTCTCAAATGGGTATATATTGCCCCAGTAGCTCACACATGGGTATATATTGCCCCCAGTAGCTCACATATGATATATACTGCCCGCAGTAGCTCACATATGGGTATATATTGCCACAGAAGCTCACACATTGATATATTGCCCCAGCAGCTCACACATGGATATATATTGCATCAGTAGCTCACACATGGGTGTATATACTGCCCCAGTAGCTCACGCATAGGTATATACTGCCCAGTAGCTCACACCCGGGTATATACTGCCCAAGTAGCTCACACATGGGTATATATTGCCCCAGTAGCTCACAAATGGGTATATATTTCCCCAGTAGCTCACACATGGGTATATACTGCCCCAGTAGCTCACACATGGGCATATACTGCCACAGTAGCTCACACATGGATATATACTGCCCCAGTAGCTCACACATGGATATATACTGCCCCAGTAGCTCACACATGGGTAAATGCTGCCCCAGTAGCTCACATATGCGTATATACTGCCCCAGTAGCTCATACATGGGTATATACTGCCCCAGTAGCTCACACATGAGTATATACTGCCCCAGTAGCTCACACATGGGTATATACTCCCCCAGTAGCTCACACAGGGGTATATATTGTCCCCAGTAGCTCACACATGGGTATATACTGCCCCAGTAGCTCACACATGGGTATATACTGCCCCAGTAGCTCACACATGGATATATACTGCCCCCCGAAGCTCACACAAGGCTGGGTATGATGTGATGGGTCTCTTCGCCGGCCGCTGTCACGCTGATCTATCACGCTGCGCACTTGCTCTGGCCCCTGGGCACAGCTTGATCATGGAAGACAGCTCGCGGTGGCTGTCCATGCTGAGGGGGCGGGGTTATCCCCGCTTCCCTCACTCTCTATTGGACAGCCACCGCAAGCTGTCTTCCATGATCAAGCTGCGCCCAGAGGCCAGAGCAAGCGTGCAGCGTGATAGAAAGGCGTGACAGCGGCCAGCAGACCCGTCACATCATACCCATGTGAGCTACTGTTTGTCTCGGCTGCGCCCTAGGCGGCGCTGCACTCTAGGCGGGCGCCTAGCTCGCCTAGCAGCAGCGCCAGCCCTGGGATAGGTAACACAAGGTGCCACTTCCTCAGATGACCTGCTGTTCTTTGTTCGCCAACCACTGATCTCACTCCCTTCCCTGACTTCCCTTTTATAAGAATATGGTGTCATTAGCAATTTTAAATCAACATGACAAAATCGGAGATTCTGGGACTCTCTATCTCTCAACCCCTTCGCTCACAACTGCAGGCTTCTTTCCCATTTCGTTGTTGCAATTCTGCACTTTAGGGATTTACTTAGGGATTTAATTGACTTCAGACGCTTCAGATCTCTATTCCACCGACCACCTTCCCTTACTGCGTGACATTTCCACTGACCTCTCCAAATGGACCTTTCCCCACATAACCTGGTTTGGACGTATTAACGTACTCAAAATTAATATATTCCCTTGCCAGCTCTATCTCTTCCAAACTCTGCCTGTCATTATTATTATTTATTTATAAATGGCCAGCATATTCCGTAGCGCTGTACAATGGGCACAGTATAGACAGGGTTACAATACATTGAACAACATTTTGATAAACCAGTACATGAGGAAACTAAGGCCCTATTCCCGTGGGTATTTACAATCTAGAAGGGTTGAGGGTGGAAACAGGTGGAAACTATCATAGTACCAGCTTTATTCTTTCTCTATCTTCAGAAAATATTCACTTCCTATGTTTGGAACAACCTTCAGCTGCGACTGCGATTTGCATTGCTGATTGCTTCCAAATCTGCTGGTGGTTTGGCATTGCCTGATGTTCAGCGTTACTACCAGATGACCCACCTTTTAAGAATCTTAGAGTGGACAACTAGCACCTCTCAAAAGTTGTGGGTCTCATTGGAACAATCTCTGGCGGGAGGTCCTCTCACTTATCTTCCCTGGCTACTGAGTACTAACGCGCCCCGCACTACTCCCCCCTCTCTGAAGAGCCCTACAATGAACCACACCAATTGTGCCCTGGCCTTCTCACCTCTTGCTAGTGACTCACCTGCCAACTTTTTCTCAGCGTCTGTACCACCTACACCACTTTGAGTGGCCATAATCTACACTTGCCTCACACTACATAGCAATTGACGGGAGACATCCTGTTAACTTTCCCCGGCTCCTTTCTCACCAGGTTTCATTTACAAAGATTGACCTCATATAGTTGCACTACAACCCCCTTCGCCCACTAGCGGTCCTTACCAATTTGAGACTTGGTCCTAAATTGATCTCAGCCTTATACAGAGACCCCACAGCCCTCTTAAAAGTAAAGGGCATTCTCTCTGACATTATTTCAGTATGCAATTGGATGTGGCAGGGCTACCCCTCTCTCCATTACTATTTATCCTTACTTTGGAACTCTTTCTCCAAAGGTTGAGGGATAATGATCTTGTTGCCCGATATACAGGGCCGGATTAACATAGGGGCTGATGGAGCAGCAGCTACAGGTCCATGCCCCAGAATAGGCCCAGGAAAAGGATAACTACGGGGGTTATTCAGAGAGATCTGAAATGTGGCCGAAATGTAATCGGACACAATTTAAGCGAACGGGGACATTTTGGGGCTAGTCGGCTATTCAGAGAGCAGGCAGTTCGTCAAATTCTGGTGAATTGCCTGCACGTACGGTGCCTGTTCGAGGGCAGTGAAATCCCCCATAGAGAAGCAATGGTTCGTCTATTCAGAGAACACCAAAGAGCTGAAGAATGCCAGTGAAGGGCCCTGCCATTCGGTGGTTTCATTCGTCAGGTTTATTCAGGCGAATACCATAGGGTTCAATGTTAAAAATATTCCAGTTTTAATTCAATATCTAATAAACCATTTATCACCTCGGATGAGTCTCTCCTACTGCTGCAAATGTTGACACCAGACCGTATGCCTACACCTCTAGATACATCTAGCTACAGCCAACTCTTCCTGTCACACTTAACTAAGCACCATCTCTTGCGAATAACCCTTTCCTCCTTCGAAAGCTTGTGCCCCTCCACCTCCTCATCTACTGTCTCATCTATGCGCACTGTTGATGGCAGGTGAACACCCAGACTTGCCTTCATTCACTACCAAATTGACGGCTGGACTCCAAACCCTGTTAACGGATGAAGAATGAGCTGATATTTTTCAAATTGTTCGTCACTCATCCAGGGATTGCGAGTTCAGGAAACTCAAGTCTAACAGATTAACTGCAATTTTCGCAGAGATGTCCCCGATCTGCGGGCAAATGCAGGGTACTTTTTTTCATATTTGGTGGCAATGCACAGTGATAGTACCTTATTGGGAGGTACAGTTACAAATATTTATTAAGCGCTAACAACTTCCATAGCGCTGTACAATGGATGAGACAGAATAACACATATACGTACAAGTTAAACACATAGAACTGTAAGAGAGAGGACCCTACCCGAGAGCTTACGATCTCAAGAGGAGGGCGGTGGCACAGTAGGTGAGGATAAATAGAGAACCTGAAGTAGCAGGGTGCATGTGGGTTGGTTGGGAAGATGGTGTAAGAAAGGGACAGTGGA
Organism: Leptobrachium leishanense; assembly: GCA_009667805.1. NCBI lineage: Eukaryota > Metazoa > Chordata > Amphibia > Anura > Megophryidae > Leptobrachium > Leptobrachium leishanense. The sequence continues at coordinate 381,847,573 of CM019064.1, read as the reverse complement.
GTCAGCCGATAGGCTTCTCTACATTAATGTGTTTTCAGAGACTACTTGAAGGACTGGAGAGACGGGGAGAGTCTAATGTTGTAAGGGAGGGAGTTCCATAGAAAGGGGGCAGCTCGGGGGAAGTCTTGAAGGTGGGAGTTGAGGGTGCGGGTACGTGGAGCTGATAGCATCAGATCATTGGCAAAGCAAAGTGGCCGGGATGGGATGTGCCTGGTAATAAGGGAGGAGATGTAGGCAGGGGTGTGGTTATGGAGAGGTTTGTAAGGGAGCACCAGTATTGTTAATTGGATTCTAAAGGAAACAGGGAGCCAGTGTAGAGATTCACAAAGGAGTGAGGTGTGAGAGCTGCGTGAGGTGAGATGGATGAGCCTAGCACAGGCCTTCATTACAGACTGCAGAGGGAGGATCTGGGACCTCCTAAGGCCAGAGAGAAGGAGGTTACAGTATTCAAGGCGGGAGATAATGAGAGCTTGGATGAGCTTTTTAGCAGAGTCCTGATTAAGACAGGGTGGGATGCGTGCAATGTTTTTAGGTGGAAATAGCAAGATTTTGATAGTGACTGAATGTGAGGAGTGAAGGAGAGATCAGAGTCGAAAAGGACCCGGAGGCAATGAGCCTGAGAGGTAGACGTAATGGTGGCATCAATCACCTGAAGGGAGTGCAGGGATGTTGGTTTTAGAGGGAGGGAAGACAAGAAGTTCAGTTTTGGAGAGGTTAAGCTTTAGAAAACAGGAGGTTATCCAGTCGGAGACAGCTGCCAGGCTGTAACACGGTCCAACATAGGAGTAGAGAGATCGGGGGTGGAAAGTTAGATTTAGGGAACAGGTCCCCGTCCTCCCTGTTCCTCTTTCATTGAACTGAGATCCTGATTCCATCTGCTCTCGCTGATATAGTCCTATAACAGTTCTATATTTTTTCTATGCTTTTTCTTAGTTTTTATTTGTAAATATTATACCTTAATTTAGTGGAATTACACACATTCCAATGTTATGTCTTCGGTTCTCAGAGACTATGAGGGTTATTTACGGAAGGTGAAAACCAGGAGAACTGGCAGGAGAAGAGAACAATCTAGACCAAATAGCCAATTTGGAAAGTGAGACAAATGGGATAATTTTTCTGGTTTGGCTATTTTGACCAAGAGTTTTGACTTCTCTAGTCATTCTCCTGAGTTTCACCTTTCTTTGAATAGACCTGTATGTGAATGGAAAACTGGAAAACTGGAACATTTTCACGTTTTTACATCGTAACGAGTCTGTGTCAAACTTTTATGCTTATTTGTTACCAGGTTCTTGTAAATGCCTTTCCTTTGAATAAAAATTATATTAAACAAAAAATAATTAGTCCATAAGTAATGCAAAAGCACGAGAAGAAACACAAAAGGCACAAGCAACCAACCATGAAAGAAACTCAGTATCAGAGCAGGGAGGGAAGGGAGATAAAACATTTGCTCACAGACATTATTTAATTTAAATGTTTAGATTAAAATTAAAATTTGGTAAATAAATATTCACCAATGCTATAATAATCTTAAATTTTACAGCATGGCAGGAGGCTTTTTATTTTGCTTTTGTAACACATCCGGAGGATAAAAAGAAGCACAAGAGGAGACGAACCAAAAAATGAAAGTCCTAAAAGTCCTTTTTCTGGTCCTTCCAGAAAATTCATAATGTTAGTGATAGTCACCCCCTAACAAGAAAGTGACAGAAGCTGCTGCTCTACTAATGGAATGAACAGCGAAAGAAGACTGAATGCCTGAGAAGGAAATCAAGCAATGAATCCAACAGGCTAAGGTCATAACATAAGAAACCAACATCTGTCCCAAACGAGAAGCCTACAGAGAAACAGTGACCTCTAGGTAACAGATGAGACAGGACACCACATATAAATGAGGGTCTGCTGGTCAGAAAGGATAGAGGATCAATGGATTATCAGTTTTAGGACTCCATTTAATTTGGCTTTATAGCTAAAACTGGCTCCTTTTTCAGGAGCAGATCGTTCATTTTTTGGTTCGGGCAATTCAAATTCAGGCTTATTGTCATTTCCATTCACAATAAACATTCAGCTCAAATATCGGCACTTGCAGCTCTACATTTTACTGGAAACATAAGCTTTAGCAATTAAATTCCAATTTATCAGTAAGCCAATATCCTAAAAAATATTATGGGCTACATTACAAACTTTGCACAAAAACCCTTGCAAGCTTTAAAGTTTTGCGTGCGCAAATCACCGCTGGAATTACAATCCTTGCGCGTCTTTTCATCCGCCGATCAATAACGCGCGCAAACAGGACGCGCCCAAATGCTCGCGCAGTACTGTCGCGCGCAAAAATCAGTGTGCGCTCTGTTTTTTTTTGTCGCGATTCAGCCAATCGGAATTAAGAACCACAATTATCTCAGGATAAGAAATTGTGCCTGCCACAGTCAATCTGAGCATATATGCTGCAGCGATAATAAATGCACACACAATTTCTCCATTTTATTGGTTTGGTATGAGTTGAATGTGTAACTATACTTTGCTGCTTTATTCTTTTTTGGGCTGGTGTATTTGGGTTTAGCCAGGTTGTTCAGATTTGCCATTAACACCAACTTTTTGCAGTTGCTAAAATTAGGCTATGCGTTAATTACCGCGAATAGATTGTAATACCTTCCGCGTACCAGCGCACATTCGCATTTGCGCTCACAATGTTAAGTATAGGACGAATGACGTACAGTAAGCTTGCACAGGGTTCGCGCATGTTCACCCATGGTAGACCATTGCGTGCGGTTGTTGCGCTGACTATGTAATATGGCATTCGGCGCAAATGGTTTTACCCCTCGTGTAAATGTTTTTGTGCGCCGGCGCAAACGTTTGCCCAAAGATTGTAATTTAGCCCTAAATGCTCTAAGTTAATAAAAGGATAAATGGATTTTTAGACAGGGAACATCCTTCTGAAGTCACAATGAATACCCTCAAATTGAATTTAAATCTTGATGTATGATTTGAAACTTGACCCTAACCCTAGAAATTTTTAGGGTTGGATTATGTGTAGGGTCGAGCTTATTTTTAGAGTTAGCAGTGATTAGCTAGACTTTAATGTGAAAATAACATTTCTTTGGCTTTTTTACTGGCCTGAAATTTTCCAACAAGTAGCCATTTATCTAAATTTGATTGCAGCTTTATTTTTTCAGTTATATCAGCTGATATCTAAAAAAATATCCACCGAAACCTGTCAATATATATTCTGAAATATCTGCCAATGGAATTAAATCAAGCTCTTTGTTTATTTTCATATTAAAAACATAACTCCTTTCGGAGAAAGTGTGATAGCATCTATATCAACGGGCATGAAATGTGGGCATATTATTAATTTGGGCAGAAAATGGGCGCATTATGAAATTGGACTTAAAAAGAAAGAGGGTGCTCTGTAAAGGATAACCGAAAAAGGCAAAACTGAAAACTGTCAAAATGTATATTAGTGAATTTTAAAGTATCTAAAAATAATAATCTGCACATATAATTGTTATTTTATCCTACATATACGTTTTAGCTATGCATTGCAAAGACATGTTATGATAATATGTTTTTACGATCTTGGCAGTGCAAGATTCAATAAAAACATCTGACTTTTGTTTTTGTACTCATACAATGAATCTCAATTAAAAATTATATATATTTGTTTTACTAAAAGTAGTGCACACTCAGTTAATGTTTAACATAGTAATTCCCTATACTAGGATCATTTCTTCTAAACTGGAAACTAATGGGAAATTGCAAAGTAATAGATGTCACACAGTTAATGGATTTTGCTGTACAGAGTTTTAACACATATTTTACGATCGCTGAAAATTTTTACGTACGTATTATTCCAAAGAAATGTCCAGATAGGCATGGAATTCCATATGCATTGGCCATATAAATGTGTCACATTTGATACAAATCTTGTTAATAGATACAGAGGACAAGGGGCATGAGAAAATATGCTTTTCAATATTAAGATTTGTCAGAAGGCCATTTCTCTTTAGAACTTGCAGGAAATTTTAGCTAACGTTAGTCTCTTAGCAGTATCGATGAATTCATCTTAGCGGCTCCTCTCATTTTTATTTATAAATATCTAGATCGCTCGCTCTCCAAATATATATAAGTAATATTTTGAAAGATGGCATACACATCAAGAAGCAAATATCAAAGCTTAAAAGCCAAGGTAGGCCCTTTCTCAAATGTTAAAAATCCATTATTCACTATAGGATTTACTCACTGAATGCTTTTGTTTTGTTGAAATAATGGAGAATCTACTTTGGCGATCTTTGGCACGTCAGCTGTGGTGAAAGTACGATGAATTTACTATTGAGGAAAAAGCCACCATTGTTTGTCGGCGTTTTCGCCATTGCTTCTGATGAAGTTATTAAACTTGGTTTCAACCGTGTTTCCACCGTAGTCCCTGCTTAAGTTGGTTTGTGTTTGTTTCACCATTGTTTTCACTGTTGTTCCGGTCAGAGTTGTTCTGCATTGCTTTTACCATTGTCTCATATTTAAATTATTATTATCCTTTATTTATATAGCACCACAAATTCCGCAGCGCTTTGCAAGATCAGTGTACAAGGGGTTGATACATTAGAATACCTCACATGGATGATACAGCCTGATTCAGGGGGAACTTACAATCTATGAGAAATACAAGTATTTTGTGAGGAACAGTAGGCGCATCCATATCATTAGGTGTCTTGCCCAACGACACTCGTTGGTGGCGTCTTCTGAGTGGGATAGTCAGTTTCCATTTCAATTTAAATCAATGAAGTCCATTCCCCTAGTGTTACAAACAACAGAGGAAAACAATTAATGGAGAATAGTCACTGTTAACTCATTTTACCTAAGAATAAACCTGATACCGTATTACAGTGGGGTTCACAGTAGTTTGTTGTAACTTCACCTTCTGTTGTTGAATTTTGCTTCTCTGGTTAGACCAACTTCACCGTAGTTACAACAACAGTTGTTTGTCACTATGGCGAACTTCTGTGAAAAACGTATACTTAGTCAACAACCGCATAAGTAGTGAATTAAAGAAGAATTGCATGGAAAGTGCAAGGGCCTCATTACATTCTTGACGTTAACGCTCACTTGCGTGAGCATTAGCGTTTGCTGCGGTGTCTACCGCATATTACGATCCAAATGCAAATGGGTTAAGTAACCCGTTTGCGTTTGGTTCCTTGCGCTCTTCAGAGCGAGGCTACTGTACTTTGCGCTCCCTATACTTAACATGGGGAGCACAATCTACTAGCGCTGATTAATGTCCGGCTGCGGTTAGCAAAAAGTTAACCACAGCCTGGACTTGGTGTTAACGGATTCCGCTTCTGCAGAATCCGTTAACACCAGCCTAAAAAAAAAAACCACATAATGTTATACTCACCTCCTGTCCCGCGGCGAGGACCGCGGCTCCGGTCGCATCCTCCGGCCTGCGGGAGCAGGGAAAGACAGGGGGAAAAATTCCCCCCAGTCTTTCCCTGCGTATCACTACGCCGACCGGCCGGATCTCGCGAGGCGAGATCCAGCTGGTCATGTGATCGGCAGGGGGAAACACAATGGAATCCTATGGACTCCATTGAGTGGATGCTAGCGGGTGCGCTCAGCGCTGCCGCGAGCATCGTGGGGCGGTAGCGCCCACAAACAATGCAGACAGCATTTTTTGCGCCTGCATTGAAGAGCCAGCGTTAAAACGCGGGCGCAAGGGGGAAAACTGCGGGTGCAGTTTTTCCTCCCTTGCGCCCTCGTTTTAACACTAGGATTGTAATGTGGCCCCAAATGTTTACCTAAAATAACTTGATTTACCAACTCCGTTATTCATTCAGCGTTACTATTTCTGCCTAAAACTTGCAATTCATTATTAATTATCCACCAGTTCCCTGCTTGGTGATTTATAATTTTGCTTACATAAAGCTTTATTTACATTTATTATTTCTAAAGTCCACTTTTGGAGAAGTGAAAATTCTAGGTCAAAATAGCCAAACCAGACAAATTCTCCCATTTCTCTCACTTTCCAAATAGGCTATTTTGACCTAGAATTTTCACCTCTCCAAAAGTTCTCCAGAGTTTCACCTTTCTCTGAATAACCCTGTCAAAACCAAAATAGTTAAATACAGGGTATGAGGTCATACGGGATAATAAACAGATTTATATGTATCTGAACAGAGGATACCTGTGTGGATGGCTCTTCCAAACTTCATCTGTATAGTAAGCAGCACAATAAAAAGTACAGGGATCACTCTACATAGAACAGATAAAAGCGCATAGGGTATTATTGCAAACACTGGTAGCTAACAATTCCCCCGCTATAGGAAATGCTCACAAAATAGATGAATTAAGTATGCATATCGGTAATGTATACTCAGCCTCCTTGGTGTTGCTCAACAACGTTACCCCATTACACATAATTTATATTTCCGATGCATAGAATGTGTCTGTAATATGGTCTTTAGTTTACTTATACTTGAGGACTTTCATGCAACCTGTATAAGATTTAAGGCAATTTTTCTCACATTGTGTTCAATATGAACGATGTGGAAATAAATGAAGTTCTAAGAGTGTTTGATCTTGCAGCTTGTTTTTGGTCCTTTAAACCGACATACAATGAGATCTTTAAGATGTGTTAATTTGCACCATAGTGATTATGAGTCTTGTTTCCTACACAGTAGTGCAATGTGCGCATTCATTCACACATCCTAAACTGCAGTGAAAGAATACTCTTAGGACATCAGTTGCCAAGCTTGGCTCTGCAGTTATTGAATAATCATATTTCCAGTGATGATCAGACAACCCAAAACTGATTTCCTTCCAAATACAAATCGGAAGTCTTAATATGTGTTTAAGACATCTGCTGTACTAAAGTGAGACCCCATTGTCCTAAGGCCGGGAAGTTTATATGAGCTCCAATACTGTGCAATCACGTGAAAGGCCCACTATTGAGACATCCTGTTATAACATGCGCTTTAACGGCCTCCTATGATATCTCCTTCTGTTCTTCGATGGAATCACAGCCTCAATTACTTCCTGAAGTAAATGGGTAAAAATTAGAGCAAATTACCAAAACACATTGATATAACATAAGTGATATTAGTGCTTTTTGGGGGATACAGTTTTTAAAGAAGTTGGGTTATGGATTTACAATTTTACTGGACATACTGTACAAGAAAACAAGAAATCGCATGCTACTGTTTGGTGTGTGTAATGTGTATGTATATTTGTTATTCTGTCTCTCCCATTGTACAGCGCTACAGAACATGTTGGCACTTTTAAATACTTGTAACTGTAACTGCATTTGTAACCGGTGGAATATATTGTAAAGAAACTAAACATACATCAGTTACACGTGTTACTGTGTCTGTGACATAATTAGACATAGAAATGTTTTACAATACTTTTAAAGAAACAGTGCAATATTTAATATGTTATTGTTATTTCCAAGGTGAAAACAGTTTCCCATTGTGAAGGCAAGATGGATTTCCCTTTTTTTTCTTTTTGGCAACACCATTGGAAGGAATTTGATTTATTTATTTTTTCCGTTTTTTTTAAATCACATAGAGGCAGCAAAAGCTGAGCCAGGTGGAATTGAGTATTTTTTTCAACCAGAATGATTATGTAACTGAATGCTTGTCAAAGTGACATAAGCGCTCTGGTTTGTGTTTGCTATTATTCTGTTTTTCATTATTAATATAATGTTAAAGTACATAAAACAGAAGGAAACAACAAACCAACCAAGAGATGAATATGATCAATAATAAATGTAGTGACTTGACATCCACCTTGCAAAACCCATTCCAACATTAAAATGAATAAAGAGTGAGGAAAATGTTAAACATAATTAATATTGTATTTGTATTAAGTTCCAATGCTGAAAAACAATCATTCCCCAAAAGCATAAATGAAAAGTGTATTAAATGCATTTTTATATTTTTTCCCACACAAGCTATTTGTTTTAGTTCAACTTATTACATAAAGTCCTCTCACCACAGCTTGCCTTTTAATATATATAAAACTTTAAAGTTATGTGTCTTTTTATTTATTTTCTCTCTCTTCCTTTCTTTATGTTTTCCTTTATTTATTTGTATTATCCAGTTACTGTGCAATTTCAATTATTATGGAAAATATGTCAGGGAAGACGTGTTTACTTTTTTATTGTTACATATCTGCAATATGCCTTGTTTAAATAAAGCATTTTATTTTTTTTAAAAAAGCTATGTATATGTGGAGTGTGCTGCATTTTGTATGATATATATGTGGTACACTGAAAAAAGTCTGTTCATAAATAATATATTTCACACAATGCTTTGCAGCTGTTGTATCATGCGACTTTTGATGTTTGTCATCTGATCAAACCATAAGCAAATATATCTTGGTTCGTGTGCAAAATGGATAAATACCAATATCCTTGAACTGTAGGAGAAGATTTAATTATTGAGATGCAATAAATAAAGATCCTTATTAATTATATGTTAAAATGTAAATTTGTTATTCCCACATATAAAAACACAACTGTGTGTAAATATTTTATTATTTTTACAGCTAATCTCTCTATGTTTCATAAATTATGTAGCCATATATGTATCTTTATTATAAAGTAGGTGCATTTGCACATCAGTTTTTATAGGTCATTGTTCAGTGTCAGTGATAATATGTAAAAATGCTTTATTACAGAAGAGCTGAATGCCCCTCATACTGGCTTTTTCTTGCTGCAAAAGAGGAACATTTTTGGATTTAACACTAATTATATATTCTATTTTGGATTTATCCTGGCTTCCACAAGGTTTTAGCAACAAGTCCCAAACTCTCCATTCTAATTACTACAAGGGATGGAGGATTTTAAATCTTATGGCATTGTATCATTTATCACTGCAGATTATAGTTCCCAATGAAACAACATGTTACAAGTATCAATAAAAATCACTGCACCATGTAATATCTCTATATTGTAACTGTGTTGTTTATTAATTGAATTAATGTCTGCCAGGTCTGCAAAAATAGGCCCAAATGCATGATGGAGAAATACTAATTCTATTTAAAGCTTCATGAACCAAACACCAAGTCAGCAGCAATGGGAGTATTCACTTACAAGTGACTTTGTGGAGTATTGCAAGTTTAATAAAAAAAAAATGAATAAATTGTATTGTATTTTTTTTTAACTAGTGTTCTTTTCACTTTTCTTTCTTTGCTTCTGTTTAGCCTAAAATTCTAATTCTCTGCAGACTCATTGCTTCAGTACTCTGTCCAATGAAAACTCTATCTCTGCTATGGATAAAGGGGGTAACAGAACAAGGGGACTATATGGATCAATCAAAACTAAAGGGATCTGGAGACTTTAGAGCCATCTTGTAATTTCCTGAACAAAACTGTAGGCATGTAAACATTTTACATGCATGCATATTAGTGTTGGTTGGTGTAATTGTGTTGGTTGGGTGGATTGCATGGATAGTATGTATGTTTTCAATGAACCAGCTTCTCATAATGTGACTTTTAGTTTTCACTGCTTCGTGAATAGACAATTATGCTTATATTAATCTAACTTTTAGAACCCAGTGAAAAAAAAAAAGCTGGATTCAAAGAAAATTAGAAAGGGTGTCAAGGTAAGAGCCACAAAGAAAATGTTTTGAAGGTAGTGTGGAATCGAATAGAAGGAGGTGTAATACTGAAATAAAACAAAAAGAGATAGTAAACTACATGGTATACTATGAAGAATGTTGCTGGATTTGCTTATAGAGCCTGGAAAGTAAGACCTAGCAAAGCCTGCACATTATAATATCTGAAACAATGTAAATTCTGCCAGTGAATGGGTCTTTCTGCCAGACTGACTGCTTAGCTTCTGCCAGGAAGTGTGGTGTTCTCTGCCAGGCAGAGTATTCCCTGCCAGGGAGACTGGATTTCAACCACAATCTCACAGTATATTTTGCAATCGGATTATTTCAATTTTAAACAGTAAAACAGTGGAAAACAATGCAGGCAGCCCTTGCTAAAATCCTTAGAAAGTCTGAAATTAGTTGATTAAAATAAATTGCAGCAGTCAGTGTGCAGGCTTCACACAGAGGCGTCATAATTCAGATAAACTGACTGCTATTTAGAACTCACATGCATTCTCTGCTCTGTGACTGGCATGTTGAGGCATCTTTACACTGGGAGCATAAGATTCAGCTGATTTATTGTTACATCATGTACCATTTACTGGACTCACAGCCCTTACTATGAGCTTTATTCCGGTAAGATATTTTGCAATACAACCTACTGCTGCAGTGCCTCTACTTTATTATTGACAGGATATATATATATATAAATATATATTTATTTATATATATATATATATATATGTGTGTGTGTGTGTGAGTGTGTGTTTATTATTGCAGAAGCCACTTGCACATCACAGCAATTCAATGAATTGCATCCCAGAGCTCCTGTGCCACATTCCCCATATGCAGCAAGGAACTCTGGGTAGGATATGCAAATCACATCTGTCTCACTTTTCTGCATCCTGGGTCTGTTATATATATATATTCTCACATAATGTCTAAAAATATTATTCTCTACGTGTAATATATAAACTCTCTGATCTTATATGTGTAAAGATTGGCGTTTGATGTTGTGTATTTATAAAGCTCTGTGTGTGTGTGTATATCTATATATATATTTATTATTGCAGAAGCCATTTGCACATCACAGCAATTCAAAGAACTGCATCCCAGAGCTCCTGTCTATATAAATATATACTTATAAAGAGAGATTTACACAACACCCATAGGTGTGTTTGTGTATATAAATATATAAATGTGTGTGTATAAATCTCTATACATGCGTGTGTGAGTGTATACAGAGAGAGAGAGTGTATAGAGCGTATTAAATAGGTAATAAAAATTAATGGAATACAAACTAGAGTTTCCACCATATATATGTATACACACCCTAACACGGCTTATCAAATCTACAATATATGTGTGTGAGTGTGTGTGTGTGAAGATATGTGCTTCATATTCAATTCTACTGTTTGTAGTATAAATACTGCTGTTTCTGTACTTTGTGAATGTATATTTGCACCTACAGATTTTTTTTTTTTTTTTTTTCATTGAAGGGTCTCTGTTTTATTTTTTGACCTGTCCTGTTTTAACGGGTCAATCAAATAGTGGTATACTCCTCTAATTCTTTGAGGAGGAAAAATACTTTTCCCAATACAAAATTGTCACATTGTCTGTAAATTGTTAAAACTAAGTGACGTTTACACTTGACCATGACAAAGCTCAAGGTGACCTTGACATGAAATGATTTTTCCATGCTGATCAAGGAGATGCCAATGTGATCTCCATTAAGTTACTGGTGGGCATCCTTGGTAACTGGACATGTCAGCTTTCTGTTTATGGACAAACAAGGTGTCATTTGAAGTCTAGACAGCCAGCCTAATGACCATCCATAAAGACATAGAAGGAAGTCGCTCTTCGTATGCCCTTTTCTTTCTTTTGTGTTTCCCCTTTTTAAAGCCGTCTTAACTGCAGCTTGCCTCTTCCTTATAAGCCGTTTTGTCCCCATAATAAGTCAGTGTGTCACACATCCATGTAAATCTGTACGATTCACAGCTGAAAGTCACACACTCCAATTTCTGAGATTCTCTGCCTGAAAGATCTAGCAAAGGTAAGTTTCCCTGATCTGATCTGTTCCAATCTGATCTATTTACTTTTTGTGAGAGAATTTAATAATTTCGTTCATGGATGTTGTTTTTCTTTGCTGGCTATTGTTTTGCAACATTTGTATTGACAAAAAAAAAACACAAAACAAGGAAAGTTCTCTATGCACAGAATGGACTAGTTTTTTTTTCCCAGCAGCTGCTTGGAATGTTTTGCATGTTGATATTTTTGTATCAGTGCTGTGTTTGTTATTGTTTTCTTCCTATGTTATTTGTTTTTAAGATCTTTTTATGGACACATTTGCGCCATAGTACAACGTGTCCTCTGAGTGATTGAAAACTCTGCATGTTAAATGGGGTAGAATATGAAATATGTGCTTGCACAGGGTTCCCTCTGCTCAAAGGGATAATTTAATGGAGAGACTCTATCCTCTGCTGGCAGCAGGGAGGAAAATACTCACCAGGGCTGATCTGGCTGATGTCTGAAAAAGAGAGAGATGCTTGCAATCCAAGAATGTTTTGTGACTATCCTGTGCATACATATTCCAGTAGTTTCTGCCTATTTGCAATAATATTTCATGTTTCCCTTCGGATTGCTTAAATTGGGCTAGTCAGCAATTTTATCACATGCTGTTTTAATTGTCAGATTTTATGTGCCTTCTTTAATTCTATATTTATTTATGATGTGGCTAATATAAATATATCTGTGTATATGTAAAATATATAATGTTCCGTTATGTTTTGTCAGTTTTTTCTGGAATGGAAGGCAGAAATAGATAATGTCCATTAAAAGCTTTGCGTTTGGATTTAATCCAAGGGGGGAAATGCTGTGTCTGGCAATTTTTTATTCGAATGGAGAAAAACTTGGCAAATCTGTGATTAGGAAATATTCGGAGAACTAACTGAAGAGGGGAATAACAACAAGTTACTGGAACACACCAGTAGGTTTTGATTGATCTTCCCGAGATACAAGATTAATGATATTTTTTGCTTAAAAAAAAGGAAGAAGAAAGGAAGAGGGGAAAAAGCAATGACCTGGTGTGGTCGTAAAGTGGGAAGAGCCTTTGTTTGCTTATCTGTCTCATTCCATTGCAGTTTGAAGAAACCTTCTTTAGTAACACAACAGTGACAAATTGACATTCACACAAGACACATTATATCTGCTCTGTGAGTGTGTGTTAATAATAATAAATAATAATAATAACAACAACCACAACAATATCTATAATAACATAAATAAAATATTTTTGGCTGCATGTGTGTGTGTTTAATATTCATTTATTTATCTATCTATTTACCTGTCTAGCTACACACACACACATATAAAAAAAAATAGATGGATGATAGATAAATAGATTCTGTATCGTTCTTGCTGTTTACATTTCACATAAGCTTTATTTTCTTTTAGATGTGACAAAGTCTCCATGTCTCAGTGACACCACCCTGTACATGATGTGCTGTCTAGAATAGGGCTGGGGAAGTCTCTTATAGAGACAAATAGTTCAATAGAGAAATCGCAAAAAAAATGTTAAATAAAATGCAGCCATGATCAATAAAGGTTGTAACTCAATGCTATCCCCCTCCCCACCGCTATCCCCTCCCCCTCCGTCTCAAGGGCTGATGCAGAAATTCAGGACTCACAAAGGGGCTCTTTAACACCCTAGACAATGACCTTGAACCGAGCCTTTAGAATTTTCATATCTTTTTTTCCTGGTTTTGTCTCCTGAGTATGTGTCTGAATGTTCGAGACTGGCCCCGTTTTAGGACAAATCATTGTAGTGACCAGTGGGCAATAATACTGTCTCAGCACAGGGTGGACTATGGGGAAGACTTTATCATGTGTAATCAAGGACAAAATTCCCTAGATTTTTTTTATAGCAGGCTGTATTGCCTTTTAAGGACAAGTTATTTGGGTTATTTTCTTTTTTCGACTGAGCCTATAACGCATAAATAACAAGTAATACGTGCAGGGAGGGAGTGCATGTGTAAAACATATAAACTCTGTATGGAATTTGGAATGTTATGATCTATTAAAACAAAAACAATGTATAGCTGCGAATGTGAGAGGAAAACATGTCAGCAGTCTTCATACTGATCACAATAAATCAGGAGCTTCCATTAAAGAAAAAAAACTACATAACTGTTATTGGGTGAGGGGTGCATCTTATTAAGTGTTTAGTATTTTGTTATCATATTCAAAATAAGCAAATGATATTGACATGTTTTATATTCTGATTTAGACGTTGTAAATCGTTGTCTTCTCAACATGCAAATAAATTAATATTTTATTTTTAAATATGCACAGTTCTATTTGTTTATATGTCAACAAATGCATATTATTATATATCATATCTGGTTTTCTATAACATTTATATATACCGAAGACTTGTTTGAAAACGAGAGAAATCTCAATGTATCCTTCCTGGTAAAATACTTTATAAATAAATAAATAATATATATGTTTAGATTATATATATATATATATATATATATAATACATCTATAGTGTTTGTGTATCTATCTATATGTCTCTCTCTCTATAGATATATATATATATATCCAATAGTCCTGCAACACCTTCCAGTGAAAAAGCCATTTTCTCCATTTTTATATATATATATATATATATTTATATTTATATATATATATATATATATATATATAATATATATATATATTTCTAGTATGGCATGGCATTGTTTTAAGGGTTCTGTGTAATAACAGACCCAGGATGCTTAAAAGTGAGACAGATGTAATTTGCATGTCCTACCCAGAATTCCTTGCTGCATATGGGGAATGTAGCACAGGAGCTCTGGGATGCAGTTCTTTGAATTACTGTGATGTGCAAATGGCTTCTGCAATAATCAACATATATCTATATGTATGTATATATATATTTTATGTTTATAAGATATATGTAATGTTTATATGCATGTCTGTATGTTTATATCGACTTCACAGTTCCTCATTACAAGCGTTCAAGTGTTTATTAAGCACATAATTCATTTTGCATATTTTAATACAAGTAATAGACCAAGGAGATGAATACACATACATGTTTGCATATGTATATCTTGTATACTATAAACAACATATATAGCAAACAACATATGTACTTGTGGGTGCAGAAAATCGTCTTCAATTCTGGTACGTCTGATTATTTTTCCCATTTATACATCTGTTGTTTGAATCTTCTATATCTACAACGGACTTGTGTGTAATTTTGTGTTACTAAACTGTAATATTACTTATTTGTAAACCATTATTCCTGATATGCAGTATAACAGCGTGCAATATTTTGTGTGTATTTTTCATATAGATGGAAAGGCAGAAACAGACAGAAGGACAGACGCAGGGAGGGTCATGATTGATGATTTTGTTTTTGTTGCATTGATGTAATATATCATTCCAGTGTTGCAATTAAGAGCATTCTAAAAAAATGCATTCACAGAATTGTCATCACTATTTGTTGTGATTTGCACAGTACCGAATATTAAATCTGTAAGTATGCTGCCACTGAATAGAGAGATGGTATAGAGTGTGAGCAGCACATCACACACAAAGATGTATTTATATTATTAACTGTTTCGATTTTGTGTTGGAAACACACTTGTTAGAGGATTTGTGTGAGCTTCACCTCATAAGTGCACAATATGTATTCTGGCCTCCAGCATGTTCCTATTGAATAATGTGTTTGACTTTCATTACCTGGTCCATGCCTCGCCGTCTGTATGAATTAAAAGTGAATATTTACTAAGGAATTCCCTGGCATGTGCCATAATAGGTGCAGACCAAAAAATGATTGGTGAGCAAGAATATGAAAAGCAAACAGTTATTAACAAATATCATTATATCGTTAGTTCATATGAGTACAGATGTCTGCCAGGCAGTATGTTTATATGTATATAATGTACATTGGATTAGCCGAATTAGTCCAAAATCAAAGACACACACAAAGCATCATGTTACCTATACATCTATATATCTACATCTATTTATGTATATGTGTGTGTGTGTGTGTGTTGTGTGTGTGTCTGTGAGTCTTCATTATGGCGAAAAGCATCTGAGAGCATTTATGTTATCTATATATCTATAGCTATAGATCTATACATATATAGTGTGTGAGTGTGTGTCTATGAGGGTGCTTTTTGCACTATGGCAAAAAAACATCATGGAACATTTTCTTCCCTGCTTCTTTCAATGTGTGTGTGTATTTGTTGTTTTTGCATTTTTATGTGTGTATGTTTGGTTGTGCCTTCAATATGTGTGTGTGATACCTTTCGCAGGCATAAATATGTAGATATGTATGAGTGTGTGTGTGTGTGATTTGTGTATGTACGGTTGTGCTTTCTATATGTGTGTGATATCTTTCGTAGGCATAAATATGTATGTATGTGTGTGTCTATTTGTGTATGTATGGTTGTGCCTTCTATATGTTCGTGATGGCTTTTGTGTGTGTGAATATATATATATATATATGTATGTATGTATATATATATATATATGTTTATTATAGCAGAAACCATTTGCACATCACAGCAATTCAAAGAACTGCATCCCAGTGCTCCTGTGCTACATTATATATATATATATATATATATATATGTATATATATATATATATATATGTGTGTGACTTGTGTCGCTATTTGTGTGTTTGTAAAGTGTCTTACATTTGCTGATTATAATATCTGCATATTCCATTTCCCCCTTTTTTTGATGGGTACTCGGACGTGAGCAGGTTTTTAATCAGACACACAATTTCACTGCTATTTGCTGTTTTGCTGTCAGCCTATATTCGCATCTTTCTGTAAATGAATACATAGTTCCAGCCATCAGGTCATAAATCACTGCACACTATATTTTATCACACAATCTGGACACATTTTTGAGTGAAACCTTATCATTCTTTTTCTTTTTTTTAATTAATCTAATGCCAAGAAGCTGAATAAACATGTGGGAAGGTGCACTGGGGGGGACTTCATGTTTTGTTTTGTGTTCATCACCCCAGAAGGGGGCTGGACAGACATGTTTCTGAGGACTCCAGTGAGGGCCCATGTGACCCCCTCTTAGCCAATGAGGTCCATCTCTAGGTTTGACTATGTTTAATGTCAGATGGCAATAAACTAGAAGCTCCTGGTCAGGCCCGCGGAAATGGGAGAGCATAATCTGCTTAATCCCGGCTTTGTGGGACCTCTGGTCAACATTCACACCGGAGACACCTTCTATTTTCCCAATTTCAGGACATCTGGGGGGCAGTTACCTGGATTGCCCTCACTCTCTTACCCCAGGAGGGACAACGTGTGCTCTCTGCCCTGGGCATCTACAGAACCCTGCAATGCTTATCCCCAGCCTTATCTCGGCAGCCCGGTCTCCATTAACCCTTCTTTCGGCCGAGCTTGCGATCTTGCCCGGGTGGAGGAGACCAAGTGTTACTACAGAGAAGCTTGCCCTGAAGCCCCCAGCCTGAAAAGGGAGGACAGGTTGAGGGACAATGTCCTGATGCCCCTGGAGAGCGGGGTGCCCAATGGAATGAGCAGCAGCTTCCATAAATACGACTTTCCGGCAGCAGACACGGTCGTCCATGATCCTGCCTCCTGTCAGTCCCTGGAGTCAGACTCCAGCTCGTCTCTCATCAATGAAGGCAGCAAGCATGCCAGCGGCGAGGCTGGCACAATGGCTTCCCCGACGAACCAAGGGAACAGCCTCCCTGCCAATGGTAAGCAGCACCCTCCTTATGGCCGGGCTGGGTGGCACGCAGGCTGGGCTCTGCTAGAGGCATATAACGGGGGCTGCTACCGCTTCAGCTTTCATTTCATTCAATGGGGGGTTTATTGGCATTCTTGTTAGGGATTACCACGTATGGAAAACTGGAAACCGCTAGGGGTAGCACTAAAATACCTCCAGTGCTTTATTAGGTGATGCCTGGTTTAAAAGGGAGAATAGAGAGAAAGGGGGGGGTGAGAGGGGGGGTTAGGGTAGCGTGCATGTAAATATCCTATAAAATTTGTGATTTTTTTTTTCTAAAGCCACCCCACAAACCTCCACACAGGGTTGTTAAGGGACACCAGAGTTAAAGAACAACAATCCAGGAGAAGCCTTTATTGCCTCCTACCACATATCTAATTGTATGGAGTCCTGTGTGTGATATATCACAGATTAACTCCCTGTCTTACACACTGCTGGCTCATGTGGGGTGGGGGATGGGGGAGATGACAGACAGAATATAATACATTATTAAAGACTTGTGCTTCTTAAATTCAGGTTGTTGAAATTTAGGGAATAAAAACATAACATATCGATCAGGTATGTTCATGTATGGATCCTCTTTCGTTTGTAAACACAGGTATACATGTAAAAGAAGATCCAGATAAAAGAGAAATCATTGAAAAAAATATTTTGTCATCTATCTCTCTATATGTTTCTCTCTCTATATATATATATATATTTGTAATTATATTTATCTGTCTATTGTAACATATCTATTTATATCTCTGTCTATTTTTAACAATAATTCTCTATTTTTATCCTATCGTCTGTAAACTGTTTATGTATATGTAGCTATATACAAAAACGACCATATATGAACGATGAAGTACACGTACTCATATATACTCATGAATATATACAAATATCATATGGGCTGAACGGCTCACGATAAAAGCATGTCTGTAAAGCATTAAATGGAAATTAAAACTATTGTAAAATATTATAGAAGGAAAAGCTTTTCAGACTTTATGTTGGGTTTAATTTATAGACTTGATGAAAATAAGGGGTTTCTAGAAAAAAATGGTGGTTGATTAGATAATATCACCTAATGCTCTATGTAAATCTTTGTTTTTGTTGATGGAAGAGAGGTCCATATCATATCTATGTTTCCCCCTTCCATTTAGGGGCTCCATGGTACCCGATGCATACAAGGTCCCGCAAGAAGAGAAAGCCCTATTCCAAGCTGCAGCTGGCTGAGCTAGAAGGGGAGTTTATGGTTAACGAATTCATAACCAGACAACGGAGGAGAGAACTGTCCGACCGACTGAGCCTCAGTGACCAGCAAGTGAAGATCTGGTTCCAGAACCGACGAATGAAGAAGAAGAGACTTCTCATGAGAGAGCAAGCCCTATCCTTCTTTTAACTCTGCCCTGCCTGTAGGGGGCGCTGGGAGTAGATGCCAACGTAACTCTCCAAGAGAACTGTAGACTGACCAGTTTGATAAAGTCCATGATTTCTGTTTTTGTCACCAGCTCCTCACCGAATTCACCAAACGGCGGAGAATTCGGAAGCCAAACGAACCGAACGTACCGAAGCTTTCTAGAACGTTGCGTGCAGTTTCGGGATTCTGGATGCCTGCTAGTCAATCCAAAACATTCCTTCACAATGAGCTGCACTATTACTATAAGTTCTAGAAGGCTTTTGTTTTGCTTTATTTTCCCATGGCCTCCAATTATTAGGCAGTATTTAGCCATGCCCTGTCATTAGTCCCAGTGTTTTATTTTTGTTCTTGTCTTATGGAGATGCCTAGGAACCTCACCCCAAATGAACTATGTGCTGTACTTTGTAAAGGGGTGGGGAGCTAACATTTTGTCCAGTGAGTCACATTCAAGTTGGTCTTAGTTACCAAAAAAATGCAGAAGTCATTAATGTGTTGGATGTGCTCTGGCCTAAAGTGTCTGAAACAGGACTGAGATGCTCCAGATTTATCATTAACCCGAATATCGTTTTGATAGGCTTTTTAATTATAGGATTATTTTAGTTCTTCATAAATCTGTGGTGCTGTTGTTCTGGTACAGAACTCGTCAGTCCAGTTAAATGCAGTATAACGTTAATGAGCCAAGGGATTGGGCCTGCATCTTATGAGATGAAGAACCCGGTGGGACTGTGTTATTAATACATGGTTACATTCATGCCTATGGATGGAAAAGACCATACACGCACACTCCAAGGGTGTCATTTAAACCACGTATATTAAAAGTATTTCATATGTAACCACTGCTTCTAAAAACTACATATAGTTTACTGCCTTCCAGACAGAGGGTTCTCCTCGCAATGAATTGTATAGATGTGGGAATTCCCACGATATCCAAAGACATTTCATTTCTTTAAAGTAAATATGTCTGTGGGCCTATATGTCTGCACACATACATATAAGAATACGTACAACTATACACATGTATGTATATTTATATATAATGTGTGTATACGTATTGCTATGCGGGTGTGCACGATTCTGATACATAAAATGTTTATTATGAGGTTTATGAGTGTATGTATGTACAAACACACATTATGTATGTATGTTGATTTTGTTGGAGGAAGTCCACTCGAGGAGAGAGATATTGAGTTGCACACAGTTTAAATAAATTCTATTATTAAGATCAGTGATTTCTCTGCATTTTCATTGTGTTGCTTTTCTACTATTATTTTTATTTTCGAGCTACAGTAATTGCTTTTTTTAAAAATCTTTCTATAAACATATACACTCATACCTTGTACGTATGGATCTAAATACGTTTATATATGTATATATGTTAATATATACACATATAATATATATATATACTACAGATATAATGTAACATAAATATTCATATAAGATATATATATGTAATAGTATGTAACTTAACATGTATGTTATACTCATACCCATGGTATTACGTTTCTTTGTGATGAAAGGAGATCATTGATATTGTAAAGAACGTCTATTTATATGTCATTGACACCGATATTATATATGTAAACTGTAGCCATATAATGTTGTACTTTGTTCATTGAAATGTTATTTCCAGGTATGTCTTCCCTTTCTTTGAAATGACCATGGTCACTTTTCGTAGGACGTCTGGACCCCTCCCCACATTAATGATAATAATAATAATAATAATAATAATAAACACCAGTCACGAATCTCTTGAAGTGTGAGGTTAAATTGTAACCGTAAAATGATCGTTATACTGGCATTGACATTAAATGCCATTTTATTTACTGGTTGGGAAAAGTAATTCCTTTGAAACAATATTCAGGTGGTTTTCATTAGTACAATTAAAACACATATGCAATCCTAGTTTAAATTTGGTCCATGAGCTCTTCTTGAGTGTCCTCTGTCTACAGGGAAGAATTGTTGTTGTATAGGGTGTTTGCCTATATATATATATGTGTGCATATTTGTGTGAGTGTGTGTGTTGTGTGTGTTTGTTGTGTGAGAGAGAAGTGGGACATACCTATTAGCCTGAGTAATAACTGTCAGATGTACATGTCATAAAATGTTTATTGAATTCCCTGGGCAAAGAAAAATGTAAATTGTATGAAGGATGGCACAGGCGGCAGCCTTAAGGGATTACTATTTATTCAGCATCCAACACAGAACCAGACACAATGTACTTCGCATCCACAAGAAAAATAATAATAATAATATATGAAATATTAAGAGAAAGGTTAAATGGGTAGAAAGGATAGATGGCACTGTGGGGACTTTTTTCCTCAGCTATCAGCTTTGCTCCATTCGTTTTATTTCAAAGGGGATTAATTTTATTGCAAAGCAGCAATTTCTGGGATTTTAAATTACCACCACGTGCTTCTTTTTTACGTTCATGGTCATGGCCGGCCAGTACTGGCTAAAGAACCTCTTATTTATGATCTGTAAAGGATGGAGTAGATCCTATAGAAAAAAAAGAAACTCATTGAATGGGAGCTGCTTTTCATCAAGATTGAAGTTAGCCCACACTGCTTGCTATTTTTTTCAATTAAAGTCAATTGTAGATGGAAAGGTGGAATATTGATGGTATATCAGGCAAAGACCACCTATGGGAACACAGCTGCTGAGAGCTAAAACTCACAGGAGGATCAGCCTCCCTATGGATTGCCTGAGCCACATGGGAGTTATAGAACCAGTGCTGCTCCATGGATTGAGGCCAGTGTCTGAATGTATGCAGTGACACAGATCATCATTTGTATCTTAAATGAAAATAGAAGGGCATAATTACCATTATTTTATTATACCAGTGTATAGTGCACACACTGGGTTTATTGTTACTGATGATGATTTATGTAGGACGTTTAGAGGCAAACACAATCGACACAATGGATTTTAATTTATTACAATTTTACATGTATATTTATATATATATCCAGTTTGTCTTGTTTGTTCACTGTCAGCACAAGAAAACAATATGGGAAGTCAATAGATGTCTGAAGAAAGTTGTTTTTCTGGCTTTCTCCACTTGGGTATATATATACATATATATCTATATCACACACTACAAAGGTTTATTAATTATATTTTAGCATTTCCTATCAAGGAATCTCTATACCATATGTGAATCGACTTTCAAAACAAACTGCCTTTAGTTGCCTGGCTATTTGTTGCCTCCTTAAAGCATAAAATGAATACAATTAATTTAATAAGGCTATTATTATTAACCTGTCAAATAATGTAGTGATAGAGCTTTTTCTTGTAGGGTGCATCCTCACCCAAGCAATTTCTTATCAAAAACTTTATTCTTAGAATCCACTCTATGCTTAAATAAATAAATAATTTTTTAATTGATTCCGATTGGCTATATTATTTTTACTTTATTATATGAAGCGTTTTATACTAGCATTTTATGAAAAGTACCATAAATCTATTCTTATAGAAGGCAAATGTCATATATTTGTTTTTACTAAGAAATAAAAAAGAAAAAAGAAAAATGAAGCTTAATGAAGCTTCTTGGTTTCACTAATCAGATGCAGGTTGTTGTTGTTTTCCTTTTTTTTTTTCCCCTTTTTTTTTTTACAACCAGACTAGGATTAATGACTTTACCATACAAGCATGAATCGGTGTAAAATTTCAAGGACGCCACTAGGAGAACACATAGATGCCTCATTTGAATATTGAGAGGTTTTGGCTTTATAAATCTTAGGATAATTATGTTAACTCTCTACATCAATTTGGGATCTAATGTTTGTTAATAGTTGCTTCGAAACAGAATGCAGAATAGAAATCTGAAGACTATTTGCAATAATATAGTTGTATAAAATGTATTAAGTTTAATAATGTAATCCATGACAGGGAAAATACATTATTTTGCATTTTAAGAATTTAATGAGTGTTGACATTTGGGGAAAGGGGATTAAATTTACGTAATTATGAGATGATATTTGGGTAAATCGTGTAGAATCCAAGTTGGATTAAAAATAGTGTTTCCTATAGTGACAGCAGAGGAGATATCATCGATGTATCGCTCCTTTTGTTATAATTCCCACATGTCTGAGACTCCACGAGTTTCCTGCACAATGTGATCAGATGAGTTCCCAGGATCTATTGTCTGGAGTTGCCTCTTCCAAACCACTTAGCAAGCCTCAATTAGAATGCCTCAAACAATACAGATCATGAAATAATAAATATAAAACTTAGGTTTAAAGCCAATGTAGGTCTGTGTGTGACTATTCATTTCCTAAACATGACAGCATTTCTTACATACAAAAATTAGGTAATTGCCACAAGGTTATTCAATTTGAATTCTATTATATGTGCTTGCTTGGTGTACAGAGCAGTCTCTGTCATTACATCTTTCACCGCCGGAGGGATGCACTAAATGTCTATAGAGCCTTTAGGCAGTGAAGCAGTTAAAACAGATGTTGTATTCTGAAACACTGGGGGGGGGGTCTCCTTGACAATTGTAAAAAAAAAAATCAAATCTAGTAATCAAGCTTGATTTCCAAATATATTTATTTGCTAAAATGGCAATTGTGTCCATGTTTATTCACAACATTTTTCTAGTTGTGACATTAAACTATAACCTGTTAATTATCAAGGAGAATAATTGAAGCAAAATCTTGCAATCTATAAAATAATTCAACGTGTACATGAAAAAAATATACAATTTCATAATGATACGTATAAAATAGTAGGTATTTTTCGTTTTTTTTATTCCAGTATATACAAAGGAAATGTGGTGAGGATTCTCATTGGTGTTTCATTTTATAATGAATGCAAAGTGCATAGCAGCAAAAATGTTTTCTGAGACACCGGCGCCCCCACATGATCTAATGCTAAAATAACCAGAATTAAATATATATATAAATGAATATGAAATGCTAAATAAAAGGAAACACTGACACCACGCTCATATATTTTAGAAAAGCCCATTTAATAAGGGGCAGTGGATTTAATTACCCGGCACTCGGATTGAACAGTTTGTCACACAATGGGTTAACCCAATCAGTATTTGCAGCTGCAACAAAAATTATAGCAGATTTAAGGATAAACCTGCAAATACAAATTTTCTTGCTACTAGAGTTAAATGACATCATATCCTGGTAGAACATGGCATGATTAACCCTTCCAGCGTACTTTGACAAACAGCAAGGCCCATCTGCTTCTCAATGGCTTTGTCTTTAAGGTTACAGAGCCCCTCTAAAGGATTCATTGCAAGCTTGTAAATAGAAAGACAAAATTTCCTGGAAAAGGGGCGCATTGCAGCAATAGATGGTTAAAAAAAACGAACTTTGTGGTCCAAATTCCTTTTTTACTCCACTACTGAACGCACAGTTGTCTTCTTAGGCAGATCATCCGGTATATATAATATGTTGGGGGCTGATATTGCACTTTTAGGATAGTATAGGACATCCATTGTCTGGCTAAAACCCATGATAAAGATAGATAGATAGAATAGATAGATAGATAGATAGATAGATAGATAGATAGATAGATAGATAGATAGATAGATAGATAGATAGATAGATAGATAGATAGAAGGATAGATAGATAGATAGATAGATAGATAGATAGATAGATAGATAGACTATACCACAGGTCATCCATATACAGTAGCCTGTTGTGATATTGATATATACACACATTGCATCTTCGATCAGCAAACCCCTGATATTCAAATGACTTCCCTTGATCAAATATAAATGGAATTGGGGCACATGTTGGCCTTGGTGTTGCATTACCTGAAGCCAAAAAAATCGAAATAGAAGATAGCATTAAAGAAAAATATATATATTTTGATCATGTTAACCCTTAATTGTTTCTTAGGCATGAGTAAAAGGTACTTATTGAAGTTTGTGATATTCTGTGCCGGAGAGAAAAAAAGACAAACATTATGTTCAGGACAAAATTTAACTCTCAAATTCCCAACTCTGTGTACAAAACCAATTCATCTGAGTAAAGGTAAAGCCAAAATATATTGCGTGGTGTATATATATATATATATATATATATATATATATATAGAAGATCCAATATATACTAATACATTCTGTTAATGTAGTTACACTTTATCACTTAGTCAACGCGATTTTGATTTGAGACCTATTTCCCAAGTCATTACAGGACCAGAAAGTCGGTTGTGATGATATGATGTAATTGCTTAGACCGAAATAAACATCACTTGACTTTATTATATAAGCCCCCACCCCAGCGTTCTTTCTTTCTGGTGAAGAATAGTTTCTTCGGACAAGGTTATATATATTTATATATATGTATAATAAGTGTGTTTTATTATTACAGAAGCCACGTGCACATCACAGCAATTCCATGAATTGCATCCCAGTGCTCCAGTGCCACATTCCCCATATGCAGCAAGGAATTCTGGGTAGGATATGCAAATGACATCTGTCTCATTTTTATGTATCCTGGTCTGTTATTACACAGAACCCTAAAATCAATGCTATGCCACACTGTGGATTTCTAGCAGAGATAAGGTTTATGCAACTGGTCAAAGTCACTGCTGGGACAGCGCTGTTTCGGGTTTGTTGGACCCTCATCAGCTAGGAGCTAGGCATGATATATATATAAAGTAGTCCGTGGGTGGAAAAAGCACTCAGTGGTTGAATTGTAAATGATGCCCAGGTGCTGCCCGCTATGGCATAATTACAAAAGTGACGAAATTGGAGCACTCTGGGTCTTATGATAAAACTAAAAAGTTTATTAAGGTTTATATAAAAGGGGGACCGACGTTTCGACTCCTGGAAGGCTTCCAGGAGTCGAAACGTCGGTCCCCCTTTTATGTAAACCTTAATAAACTTTTTTGTTTTATCATAAGACCCAGAGTGCTCCAATTTCGTCTCATTTATATATATATATATATATATATATATATATAAAACACGATCCTCGCACACCCTGTATCAAGACAAAATGCTTTGGTGCTGGAATGAGTATAAATCAAAATATCAAAAACAGGTATTCCGCAACACAAAGTCTTGTTCAATAAGAAAAAGCGTTATATCATTTATTGCATAAAGTTCATCAATATATGCAATAAATGATATAACGCTTTTTCTTGTTGAACAAGACTTTGTGTTGCGGAATACCTGTTTTATATATATATATATATATATATATATATATACCCAATAATACATATATATAATATATATTTATATATGTGTGTGTTTGTGTGTGTGCGCGGTTTTATTCTCATTGTTAGCGATATTATAGCTATCAATTTCTTATTTAATTAATCTATCACATTTCTTATAGCTCTCTGTATGTCAAACACATTTGATTAATTTTATATTTGTTTGTTTTTTGTACTGCGCTGCGGAATATGTTGGCGCTTTATACATTTTTTTACATTTGTTATTTGTGGTTATTTACAATCTACCATCTATCTCTATCTATAACTATGAATTTGTTATCTGTCTTTACACTGCAGGAGCCTTTGCTGGAGGGGGGAGGACTCCTAGTGGGTGAAAGGAGTCTGCACATTCTTTGTCCTCACTGTCTAGCACTTCACAAGCCCAATAAGTAATGCTGCTTCACATGATATTAGAACAGGTTTGTGTGTAATCCTGCATGGAGTATATCACAGAATTAATAAACTGCACTGGCAATCAGTTATTCTGAATAACAACCCTTGTATGTGGAGTAGGAAACACTACTAGTAGACTATAAATAATTTGAATAAAAAATGTCCCCTGGGAGATTACTGTCACAGATTGTTGTATGGGCCATGCAGGGACCCCTGTCATAGTCCAGCCACATTCATTTACCCTGGTTTCTTTCCTGCACTACCTCGAAATGAATCCCGAGTGTCTATTTTTCACGATGAAATATATGGAAACTCCATCTTAACAGAGAGGACAGTAAAGATGTGAAGGATAAGCATTACAGGGCTTCAGGACCCCGGAGCCCCACACACCACTCAGCACAGTGGGGTGGCACCTGAATGGAGTATGACTGAGGAATTGTTTATGTAATTTAGTCTCTGCTATGAATTTTATTGCAATATATAATTGTAATCTTTCATATTAACAGTTTATTGGGTGTAAACTATAGGACAGCCACGCTCGTCTGCTTAATTTCATCCCCTGCTTCCCAGTACGATTTGGGAGGAATAATCTTTAAATAGTGAATCTTAGACATACTTGTTGCCTCACATTACCTAAGACTTTCTGATTGGTTGTAGTCTCCTGTTTAGAATATAGACTACCTAATGGTTTATGGAATGGATTTGCAACCTTATAGACATCTATCACACAAGGAAATGTGTAGGAATATATATATATATATATATATATATATATATATAAATCACGAGTATAGCAGTCTGTAGTGATACCTTTTTTATTGGACTAATATAGGTAGTCTAGGTATCACTACAGACTGCTATACTCGTGATTTTGGCATCTGGACTAACACGGCCGACCTAATATATATATATATATATATATATATATATATAACGATATATATATTGGATTAACCGTGTGTGCCAGATGCCCAAATCACCATGTATAGCAGTACATAGTGGTATCCTTTTTTTATTATTATTAAAGCTTGTCTTTTAAATGTCACGTCAGTTCTAATAACAAAGGTATCATTACGTCATTTCTATGCTCTGGTGATTATATATATGTGAAATCAACGATTCTAATACAGAACTGGGTGAAGCTGCACTCAAACCTTAACAAGTATTGTATATGAGGGAGTTAATGAGACTAGTATATACAATATACAGTTCATTCCGCTTAAATGTTTTAACATATATCAAAACTCCTAGCTGAGGATATATTTGTGTTAATAGAGATTTAGTAACACAAATTGTGATCACTAGCTGTTTAAGCCCGCCACAACGTCAGTGTACTTCAGCCCAGAGTTACTAATTACACAAATCGTTTTTATATATATATATATATATATATCTAAAATTCCAGAAAAAAGTGTAAACAGGAGGCTTCAGAAAAAGGTGCACAGGCGGCTTGCAAATCCTCGTAGAAACGTCCAATAAACAAAGGGATGCTGGAGCAAGTTGGTAGCACCGGGGTCGGTAGATATCATGACTTATACCTGGAAGTGAGGCCTCTTGTTTCATATATATATATATATATATATAAATTATGGTGGAGGGCAAAAAGTGAGATTAGAAGCCAATGTATTAATTGGAGACCTAATTTGCATCTCTTACCCAGAGTTCCGTGCTGCATCTAATAATGTAGCATGTAAGCTTTAAGGGCTAATCATTTCTATGAATTGCTGAGATTTATAAATGTCTTCTACAATTATGAACTTTACTATAAATATATATATAATTTTTACTGCTTTAGTGTTTTTAATATGCACAGGGCCCCTTTTAATTCTTGTTCCTAATTGGGTTTTTCTAGTTTTGTTAATCTACACCCGTATTGTAAAAACGCTGCTGAGACTGAGGCGTTATATAAATGATAACAATAAATAATAAATAAATGCGTGCGTGTATATACTGTATAATAATACATTTTGCCAGCGATTAACAGGTAGATGCATTGTAATAATGTATATATTTATAAATGCAGGAATGAGTGTTTGGATAGATGTGTTAACGTTTGTCCCCTTGTTCAGATGTTTGTATTTTAATTTAATTAAGTAATTATTTAGCGTATCTTACATTAGATTGTGTCAGTTATAAAGATGCTAAATTATGTATTGTTGCACTAAAGAGAAATAACTTTTAATTCGTGTAAAGATGAACAAATGAGGATGTGTAAATTATAAATATGTATGTATGTATATATATATATATATATATATATATATATATCACGTAACTGCACAGAACTGACACACAAAACGAGACTCTTTATGTTTATTGAGGTGGGTATCCATTCTATCCATTTGTGGGTATTGTTCTAAATATATTTCTCTGTTTTTTGGTACTTTTTAGTAATTTTTTCCCCTTTTCCAGAAGGAATAAGGTTCAGGAAACGTGTAACAGAAAGGTGCATTGTAGAAGAAAAAAAAAAAAGAAACTGATCTCTCGGTGCAGACACATGAAATGATTGCTGGGAAGAAGGGATTATTGTTTTATTTTCCTTTATCCCCAGCTACAAATTCCACTCCCATTCTCCCCTCTGCAAAGCATTCCGGATGTGGCAGATCAGCCCACCCCCTGAGATCTGGGATACATTAGCTCTCCTTGCTAGCCATTTCTCCCCTGTACTCCCCCCACCACCACCAAGAAAAAGCCAGGACCCCCTCCTTGCATACCCCCCACCCAGAAAAAGAAAGAAACTTTCCAGACAAGCCATTGGGTATGGCAAAAATAAACCAGAAGGTACAAGTGCATTGTTAAGGCCCTTAAGTAAAGATTTGGTGTTTTTGGTGAGCAGTGCCATAGTTAATCTTGTCAGCCTGCTGTCTGCTTGTGTTTACAACTGTCTGTCTGGGAAGGAGGAGCTCTCTTGCAAAGTGAAGGTCAAGTTAACATCCTTCCTTATATGGCGTGTGATGGTCTCCCATTTTCACCCCTTTGTCACAACAAGGCTAAAGGGGAATTGCTTTCTTAATGCTGGTAAACAGTGCCATAGACATCTGCTGCCTCAGGCCACTCTTGTGCACAAGCAATCTTAAAGATGCATTGAAGTTATGGACAGGCAAATGGCTTTGGGACTATGCCCTCCTACCCCCACTCTCTCTTTCCCTCTCTCTCTCTCTTGGATAGTTCCAGTCTTCAAACGAGATTTTCTTTCAACAATCTGCAAACAGCACGTCTGCTTTCCAGAGGATGTAAAAATGAGAGAGAGAGAAAGGCCCAGTTAGACAATGCGTGAGCAGTTCAGTTTCCTTTGCTGAAAACAATCGGTAAGAGAAAAAAAAAAACCATCTTTGTGAAACAAAGTTACCTCTTATGTCCGTTTAGTTGATGCTGCTTTGTTTATTGTTTTCTTTTTCTGTTGTTATTTTGTTGCAAAAGGAATGCCCTGCTCTAATGTATATTGTCATGTATCATGTGTGTGGTTTGTTTAACAAATATGCATATGTTTATAAACAAAAAGATGTATTTGTTCTTGTTCTGTAGCAAAATTCGAATCGTCCCAAACTAAACCTAGCAACACAGACAAACAAAAAAAAATCAATGTTCTTTCTACTTAAGCCAATATCCACAACCCTGCCCACCAAAACTGTTCTCCTATGCTGTGTGTGTATGGAGATCACGTGTGAAACCAGGCCTGTTTGACAGGTGTTAGTAAATTTAAGGTATTTTAGGTGGAATGTGCTTTCAATTACAGAGCTACATTTTGATCCTGGCTGTCTCTATTGTTGTTGTTACTGTTGATGTTGTATAGTCCAGAATATATTATGCTCTCTTAGTAAATTGTAGAAAACTTGTGATGTTTATTATAGAACATATGTATGGATAGATTAGTGAATTATGTGAAAAGGTTCTCCCCTGTAGGTGCATCTGAACTGCTGCTTAAAAATCGAGATACCCTTTACTAATCAGATTACATAGGACATGAAGGCATTTTACTAAATAGCCTGGTGAGTAGCCTAGATAAATTCTGTGGCTTCTCGATTACACACTGTACAGGGGTGGCATTTCACATATACTCCAGTCGTAAAAGAAATCATTGTTAAAATGAACTTGGTCTGTCTGGATCATGAATGGCATAAAATAGAAAGACCTGGCTAGGACAGTCCCTTAATCTGTACATAATCTATACGAATATTTCCTATACCAGATGTGTTGTTGGGCTTCTTGTGTTACAGATCGAGTTGTGTCTACACAGCTCTTTGTAATTTAGATCCCAACGTTTAAGGAGTTTGCGATTTGTTTGGGTGTCATTCTATTTCCAGGTCATGGTCTGTATATAGGCCTTCAGTTTTATTGTTAATATTTTTTATATTGTATGGAGAGGGGGGCTGACGTTAAAGCTCTGAATTCCGTGGATAATGACTCCTGTGAATCCCAGACACCTGAGATACTACTGACATCCATGCAGAGATCTGTGGCTCCATCTCCTCTATAATAACTATCTCCAGCTTGCCATCTATTTCCACCAGGTCACTTTAAGTCTTTATTAAACATGATACATAGAATTCCATTGGAGTGTGCTACTTTATTTATAGCTTGATTGTATATTAAATATAATACCCACTCAAGAACATACAAAGACCTGAATATTACAGAGATCAATTCATTAAACACTGAACTTTTATGTGATGACTCTCGGTATGCAGAAATTATCACTAAATAGCAGAGGTGGGGAGGGACAGGCCTGAAACATTTCTTTAAGACCCCAGATTTGACATAAAGTTATCAATTTTGATTTCAGACTTATTAATGTCTCCCACTCTTCTTGGGGTTTTATATCCATATTGATCGAATTTGTGTGAAAATGTGTGTTTTAATTCCCTGAAGATGCTGGATTCCAATTATGCAAAGTAATGGAAAGAGATATGGAAAACTGCACCATGTTACATTAATGAATATCCTTTCCTTCTCCTAAGGCAATGAATAGTGTACACTGGGTCTGACAACACCTGATTGCTGCTTTCTCGGTGTTACAGTGAGCGACCGATCAATATATATGTACACATTTTATGTCTGCCCAATAAAATGATGCAGTTCCATACAAATCATACATATAAATAAATATAATTAATTTATACATGTATGTGTGTGTGCCTATATATGGCTGTATATCTAGTTGCACAGTGCATGTGACTATATTTATATGTATATACAATTATACAATATATAACACGTACATAATGTTCTGTGTAGGTCTAGATTGTTTTTTTGAACAGGATATATATATATATATATATATATATATTAACATATATTGGATATTCATTCTTAGATTGGACAGACAGACAGACAAATCGGGATGCCTACACTGCTGTAAAGTGTAACCAATATTCAATCATTCGAATAACCAGTGTGCGTGTAAATTAATAATAGTAATAAAATATGTATATTAAGCCTGAAAGGGTGCCTGGCATCCCTTCGCAGGTCATCGGGAGTGTTTTGCACACATTTATTTTTTTTCCCTAACATTGAAACGTAGTTTATTAATGAGGCAATAGTAATATTTGTTTCTATATGTTGCTAAAAGACAGCTTGTGCATAATTGGGGTTTTATTTTCAAGCCTAAATCGGTTATAACATGTTTAAGATATTATTCAAGTGGGTATTTATTTTATTGTGTCCTTTAAACTGTCACATGTAGCTGTGTAGCTAAAGACTACAAACAATATGTAAATCAAAAAATAAAGGGATGTCCTCCTGTTTAGTCACACAGGACACAGACACACACCTTAACACATACAGGGTTATTCAGAGAGCGGTGAAAACCAAGAGAATGACTGGAGAAGTAAAAATTCTAGGTCAAAATAGCCAAACCAGAAAAATTCTCCCATTTATCTTACTTTCCAAATCGGCTATTTTGACCTCGAATTTTCACTTCTCCAGGCATTTTCCTGGTTTTCACCTCTCTCTGTATAACCCTGATAGTTATTTAGGTAGACTGAGAGCTGGGAACAATGACAGAACATTCTTAGATACACATACATGACATGGGTAACTGCACATATCTATGAAAGGAGCCATCAGTGTGTCACATGGAGAATTGCTTGTATTTCCAGCTCCACGTTCATATATTTATGTACATACACAACTGATCAACTATCGCTTATGTGGGCTTTTTGAATGGGGCAGATTGGCTTTAAGATTAAAAATACTTGGAATGATAGACAGATATCTATGCATAGACAGATCAATAGATAAGATGAATAGAGAGATCGATGAGATAGATAGACAGATCGATAGGTAGGTACGTATAGATTGATAGATAGAAAGACAGATGGATAGACAGACAGATCGATAGGTAGGTAGATCGATAGGTAGGTAGGTAGATTGATAGATGATGTCTCTATGCCTCAGACAGACAAAGTCCTATTACCTATCAGTGTACATATGCCTGGTAAGCTGTTAAATCCTTTCCCAATTAAATCTACATGCAGATGATTATAGAGCATTACCTGCAGGCCCCCTGTATGAATCATAGCACGTTGCTGACATTCCCACCCTGAATGCAGTGTTTGCAGTGCGTGTGGCTGCGGACACATCTTATCTGCTTTTATCTTTATTGATTCCATATGATTTTGAACTTGTACCCTGGGTCTGGAAAGAACTGGTCTCTCCTGCATCCCCATGCCTTCCTCCCAGCTCTTATAGCCTGGCCTACATCCAATTAAACGCTTCTCTGCCATTTGGGGACTCTTAATATTTTTCACGCGTTTGCCACTTGTGGCTATTTTTCTGCAATTCTGTTTTTTCTTAACACCCAAGCGGTATATACTAATCTTTGTTTATGGCTGCGGGTTGGAGATGTTTTTATGTCCCTAAGTCTCTGCCTTGGAAGTAATTACAGTACTGGGATGGTTGGGTGGAAAGACTACTTAAAAGCATCTCACAGACAGAAGCCATAAAACCAAAGAATGCTGCACTTCCCGAGATTTGGGTTTCAGCAAAATGGCAAATATTTACAAAGTGGCCTCTTTTTGCCTGCAGTGGTCTGGTGTCTTCCCCTCACTGCTTGTCCGGACAGATCAAGCTGTAACTGAGCTATGCAGAGCAGCAGAACAGGCATATCTCAGGGCATTGTACATACACCATGAGCAATATATAATACATACATACTAACACTAGTATGTTTCCATATCGTGCGCACTATGTATAAATATTTACTATATATATTTATACACATTGTGCATCTATATCTATTTTTTCTACGTATTAATAGATATACTATGTATCTAGTTATATATATGTCAATATACATGCACTGTGTGGATGCACTATACAAATATTAGACTTAGGTCAATATTTTCACACTGTGCACTATTCAGATATTAGACTATTTATCAATATACATACACCGTATGCACTGTACATATAGTATACTTTGAATCAATATACATGCACTGTGTATACTATTCATATATCATTCTTTATATCAATATATATACGCCGTGTGCAATATAGTTACAGTTACAAGGGTTTATAAACGCTGACAAGTTCCGTAGCGCTGTACAAATATTTTACTTTTTGTTAATTTATATACACTGTGTTCACAATACCTATATTATACTGTATATCAATATGCCTAACCCATTATATATACACAGTGTGGACTATATATACACTGAGCTTCAATATACAAATACCATGTACGATATACATGGTGTATTCTTAGCTGCATTATACTGCATACATACATCATGGTCACAATATACAAAGCATTTTCAAACCCTTCTACGTTGATTATGATTTTTCCAGGGCAGGACATGCTCAGTGTGTAATCTATATGCACTCTATGCACAGTCTCTTAAATGCAGAAATATTTTATAAAGCATTATTTCGACATTTCATGCAAGATATGCACATTGTACATGCACTAATAAATACTCAACCTTCATGCTACGATTCCTTTGCTCTTTTGTAAGTCTGTGTGTGTGTAAGTATACATAGACATGTATTCGGACTGTCAGGAAATGACAATCCCTTTGTCTGTCCATCTCTCTCACTCATTCCAGCTCTCATTTTCTGTGTCTGTGTGCATTATATCTCCTAATAATTAGTACATTTCCCACCTGTACTGGAAACAAGTGACAGACAAAATGTGTCTATATTATTGTGCTCCAATACATCACTCAGCAGACTTTGACAAAGAAATGCATATCAAATTCCCTTTTTTAGCTTTAAGTTGTCGCATTGATAAATGTAACAATATCTGCACATCTCGCTGTCACTGATTACTATTATTATTATTATCATTATTGGCCTCCCAGATAATCATATCTCCAGGGATGTTTATACACTCAGGATTCCATCTATTTATCAAGATTCCCAAGAAAAGATGCATTAGCAGCCTTCTGATCAGTGGAGCAGGGGAGGCTTCTAGGATTAATTATCTGCTGAATCACATGTGGCAGAGTTTCCGTTCAATAACATTCCCCTTCCTTTCTGGATTCCTGTCTTGTACATGTGTAACTTAGCAGATACATACTTCGCCCATGTGAAGGGATTTTGTGTGTAAGTGTGTTGCATGTGCGTTCTTTGTGGTTTTGTCACTTTGCTGCAGTTGTGTTCCTTAGTCCTTGGGGGGGGGGGGGTTGGGTACACCAAAAGAAAATCCCAGACTGCTGCTCTATTCAGGCTTTTATGACAGGCAGGAAATTGACATTGGTCAAATTCAAGTGCTTTGGTTCCCCAGCTGTCTATGTGGCAAACGCTGCAATGAGCTCACAAATCCTCCACTTTTAACATGGTTTAAAAGGAAACCATAGGTCAGGCTTAAGTGATATGTGCTTATCATGTGAGGTCCAGATCTGGACCACTGATACTGAAAAAAAACAATAATGCAGAAACAGATGCACAATGTAGACTATTGTTCAACAGTATCTATCTATCTGTCTATCTGTCTGTCTGTCTGTCTGTCTGTCTATCTAATTGTGTGATGGTTAGGACCTTTACACACACACACTTATAAAGTATTTTACTAGGAAGGATACAATGAGATTTCTCTCGTTTTCAAGTATATATGTTAGATTAATTGTCATATATATATATATATTATATATATATATATATATATATATATAAAAGCAGCATAGATAAAGGGAGGTAGACAGACAGTCACACACACACACACACACACATATATATATATATATATAAATTCCCAACCATGTTCATGGCAGTGCAATTTGGTATATCCTTTGGTGAGCTGCCAGGGCATATGGCTGGGAAAGGAAAGTGACGGTTAGTATGGATTATATTTTCTTCGCTATATGTTTATATATGTGCGTTTGTTTGTATATAACTAGGTCCATGTATGTAGCGCTGTATATATATATACATATATACTTTTGAGATTTCATTTACATATCCTACCCAGAGTTCCTTGCTGGATATTCCTTTGGGAATGTAGCACATGAGCTCTGTAAAGCAGTTGCTGCTGGAATGTGTAAATGTCTTCTACAATTATAAACTTTATTAATTTGTTTATTAATTTGTAATCTATATGTTGATGCGTGAGTATGGTATTGATGTTTTAGTTCTGTATACTTATTGTCAAATTTTTAATTTGGAGTGAAGCGAAGAGGATTATGTTGTGATGCATCAATCCGGATTAACTATTTTGCTGCCACTGGTTGTCTTTCTGCACAATATATTGTTTCTGGCCCTGAAGCAACATGCAAAAAGTTTTACCCTTGGGTTTTGCTGTACAAGGAGCATTTTGCAAGAACTTAACTCAACGGCTTATATATGAATATATGCAAGGACATGTATTATGTATATTTACCGGCTCACACACATATATATATATATATATATGCACCTTATCTATCTATTTATCTATTTACTGCTCCTATCCTTTATGTGATATTGTTCCTTTATGAGTGATATTGTACATGTCTGTGCTGTAATGGATGGGGAACTGTGAGAAATAACGACTCCCATAAACAATAGCTTAAGGTTATTAGTTTGTATCAGGTCTATCAAATGCCAACTAAAAGCGCCAGTGACACTTTAATTAAAACCTGTATGCTCCAGGCAACATTTCACGGATAAAACAGGTAGATTGCAAAACCCCAATAAATGTGCTACCCAGACATATTCATGGTCAGAAAATAAGCAGATATTTTAATTAGAGGCTGTAATCCTCACGTGGCTTATATCTGCAGTATTCGTCTACCTTTGTTATATATTTTATAAATGATAAATTCATTGTTAATTTATGCATTTAAGAGATAACCCTCAGTTAGAACAATTCCTAGGCAAGAGCTTCTAATATAAACTGTCAATCACTTGTTATGCGATTTTAGTTCTTCTTTTTCTGTATAGTACTTTGTTTTGTACATTTTTTTTCTTAATTTCTGTTTTTTGTTTTGTTTTCTTTGATACAATTTGTTTATCATAAGGTGGAAAATTCACATTAGGTATATTGATAATTGGTCAGTCCTGACAGTCAATAAATATTTTAAATATATTAAGTTGTGTAATGAAGCAGCTCTGACTCTCTTATTCATGTTATGTTCGTGAATTTGCTGATCTGAAAACAGGCAGCGAGGAGATGCAGTCCATTGCATAAAACGCATATGAAATTTACTTTGGAAGGAAATAAATGAAAAGAACTCTTTATTTTATAAGGATGAGCATATTTATATAATGTCTGCTCAGTGTGATATGCCCCATGATAAAAAAGATGTGAATAAATTACTTGGGATACAAGGCACTGCCTGAAAACACACCGAGATTACATAGAATGCTCTAAAAAAACAGTTAATGTTGAGATAATACATTTTATTCAATTTATTACTGAAACGTATAGAAAGATAATGTGCAATTAACCCATCCGCTGCTGTACAGGCCTGCAGGAACACACCAGTGGAAACTGTGAAGCTGTAGTGGAGGGGAAAAAAACACAAAATAACGTTTATCATGTAAAATATAATACATTTAAGACTTTTGCTCTTGAAATGATCCCTTATTTCGCTGTGGAGTCAATCATTATAATATCAGGATAGATCCCAGACCTTTGATTCTTATGTAAAAGACATTATATATATATTTATATACATATTTGTCAGGACTGCGATACACAAACCTTGAAACGATGAAAGATGAGGATAGTTTTATTCAATATACTAATGAATATATATATATATACACACACCTAGCATATATAATTGTATATATATATATATAT
This sequence comes from Leptobrachium leishanense, assembly GCA_009667805.1. NCBI lineage: Eukaryota > Metazoa > Chordata > Amphibia > Anura > Megophryidae > Leptobrachium > Leptobrachium leishanense. The sequence goes on along the minus strand of CM019064.1, from coordinate 381,809,983 downwards.
ATATATATATATATATACAAACGCACATTACATAAATTAGCATTAATATATGTATTATAAAGTGTATTTATGACAGTGTATGTGACTGTTTTCGGATTGGGGCGCTGATTTATTTTTTGTGCTTTTATTGTTTGAAACCAGATATAATTTATTTTATTTTTTATATATTTTTTAATGAAATGGTGTATCTTTTACCCATCAGATCGCAGTGATGGAGGAGCAGGCAGGCTTCTGCGATGTGTCTGAGTCACCGTATAGTGATTTAGCATTACCTACAGGGTTCTCCTGATACTTGGGGATAAAGCTTTGATTGTTCTTTTCCTTCTGGTTTTAAAACTCTTTGGAACCCGGATAAGAAAGGGGCAACCTTTGGTTTTCAAGCTAGGTGTGTTCTGAACTTTGAAACATTGCCTTCTGTCGTGTCATAGTCTGGTTTATTTAAGGTTCATACCTCCAAGGTGGTGATTTATTCCCCGGCTGACATAAAAAGCATCTACAACAAGGCAATTAGTTATTGGAAGAAGCTTGTTAATTACTCCCATTCTCAGAGCAACCTCTAATATGTAACATCAATAACACACAGATGTGTAGGGTCTCCAGCTTAGACTTTTGACTATTATTTTTGGACTTTTAAGGAAATGTCTCGGGACATGTTGACCCCCCCAAACTCTCTATTGCCCCCCAGCATTTTCAATTGAACTCTGAAAAAAAAAAAGGAATAGAATGGAGTGCTATGGGTCCCCCTTTAAAGTTGAAACATTAGGTGGGAAAACTAAGAGTCGACCTTTTTCTAGTGAGTGCAAATCCCCATGACAGAGGGACAAAAATCTAGAATGCAAGGGAGACCAAATTGCAAAACTTCAAAAGTCCCCCCCACCTCTTCTCCTTTTACCACTCACCCTTGCCCCCTCCCTCCCTGTTCTCTCTCACAACCACCCCTTGAAATGAGCCTTACACTGATTTTTTTTCCCTTCTCAATGCACCCAAGGGGAGTTGCCTAAAAGAGAGGGAGAGAGAGAGAGGGGAGAAAAATTGAATACAAATCTGCAATTGATTTTCATAATGTTTCTGCGGTGTTTGAAAACCAATCGTTTTTGAACCTCACTCAGATCTTACCTAAGTGAACCCTCCTACGCTTCTGAGTGCTCGGTACTGATATATGGCGATATCTAGCCCGGCATCACGTGCTCCTGGGGAGAGACTAAGACGGACAGCGCGTCATCCAGCCTTCCCAAATTTTTCCCCCTCTGCAGATCGCCTCCAAAACATCTATCTATAGAGCCAGAAAGGGAGAAAGATGTTTAACTCGGTCAACCTGAGCAACTTTTGTTCCCAGTCGCGCAAAGAAAGGACTACCGAATTTGGCGAGCGAACTGGCTGCGCTTCCAACCTGTACCTCCCGAGCTGCACCTACTATGTGCCCGAATTCTCCACCGTGTCCTCGTTTCTGCCTCAGGCCCCTTCTCGGCAGATCTCCTACCCTTACACCACTAACCTTACCCAACCAGTTCGGGAGGTTTCCTATGGCTTAGACCCTTCCAGTAAATGGCATCCTAGGAGCAACTACGCCTCCTGCTACCCTGCAGCAGAGGATCTGATGCATAGAGAGTGCCTCCCTCCTTCCTCTAGCATGACCGAAATGCTAATGAAAAACGAAAGCGTGTACAGCCACCACCACCACCATCACCATCATCACCATCCCAACGCCAACCACCCATCCTCAGGCTTCTACTCCAGCATGAGCAAGAACACGGTGCTCCCCCAGGGCTTCGACCGCTTCTTCGACAATGCCTACTGTGCGGGTGACAACCCATCATCAGAGGACTGTGTGTCCAAGAGCGATGGCAAGGAGGACAGCAGTGACCCCCAAGCCAGTGCTCTGTCCACTGCAGCCGACCAAGGGCTGGACCCTGAGGATGAAGAAGAAAACACCAACCCTGGCTCATCAGCCTCATCCTCTTCGGTGCACAATAAGGATGCGAGTAAAGGCAGCAGCACTTCCAGTAGGTAGAGAGAAAGGAAAGCCTGTGCAGAGAGTCCTCCAGGCAGCCAGGAGTGGGGAGGTGGGAAGGAGAAAAAAAAGGGGGCTAGCCCGGTGTTTTGTCGGTCACAATTTTATGTGGAGTTTTATAAGCATTCAAAGGATTTTATTAAACCTACAAAAAGCTCTTTCTTCCAACGAGAGGGAATTTTTACGATGGGAAAGCTCTTTGGGGGAGAGGAAGAGAGACTCAGTGGTGTGTCAGAATAGAGGGGGAGAGATAAACACAGGCAGAGAAGAGGGAAAACCCCCATACAATAAGTAGATTTTAAGGATTTCTGTTATTATTTTCAGCAGTGGTAGCTGCAGCGTTGTCAGATATTGGGTTGGATGGGGTTTTTAGGGGCCACGTCTGGCAAAAAGTGCAAGCCACTGCCATGGGGGCAGAGAGATATTCACTTTGATCATGAACTTTCAGACCATTTTTAGAGGGTTTTGTTTGTGGGCTGTGGAGGTGAAAGGCAATGGAGCAGAACATAACCTTGGCTTCAAGAGTCTGAGAACCACACTGATGCTGATGCTGCTTCCATTATTATCCATTCATGTAGAATCTTGCTTTAGATCTAGCTGAGGGAAGGATAAAACTGGGGGGGGGGATTCATGCTATGGTTACTGCTTTTTAACATAATTCATAATGATGAGCTTCTGATTGCATGTCGTACAAAAGTATTATTTGCAAAACTAATGCATGCTCTCATATGTATTCATTGATTAAATATATGACCTTTTCTACAGTAATGTCAAAATGTGTGTGCATATGTGTGTGCGTGCATATTGTCAGGTTATATATAGCGTATATATATATATATATATGTACTATATGGAGAATTTAGTTATTTGGTTTTCTGCAGGTTGTGTATATTTTCGTAAAATATACCGTGATTTGTATGCATAGCTCGCACATAGACAAGTATTTACATCGTTGATAAGTTACATATGTTTGTAAATGTTTAAATCCTGACCTTATACGAGGATAAACTGTATAATGAGCAAATACATCCATGAAAAGGACGTAGGTTGAAACACTCTCATATTACATATATACACAGAGTTAGTGATGCTAAAAGATTAATTAAAGACGCACATCAATTATTTATTTATTATTTATATCTATATCTGTATCTATCTATCTATCATCACCACTCTGGTGGTTTTGACATCTTCTCTTACACGGCTTACCAAATCTACACTATATACATATATTCTACTCACCAGTACTGACAAGAGAATCTTGTACAAAGGGAGAAGCTTCTTTTGTTTATATGTAAAATACTACTTGATAATACTGAAAATGGTGATTTGCATACAAATAAAACTATACAGATTAGTAAAACTATCTATTCTTTTTATCGATACATATATATATATATATATATATCACAAACACATACATACATCTATACATGCATAGATATATTGATAATATTTTTGCTCTATATAACGATATATATATACTTTCAAAGCATTTAAAATCGAACCACAGCACTTGGATATACATATATATCTTTAGACAAACTCAGAATGGCTGCACTCTACCTAAACATACCTGTATACGATATCGATTATACATACTTGTGGTTGTATTTTATACAAAAACACGTTTATGTGATCTGTTTGTCATTAGCATCTCTCTCTCTCATTCTATCTCTCTCTGTCTCTCTCATTCTATCTCTCTCTGTCTCTCTCATTCTATCTCTCTCCATCCCTCTCTGTCTCTCTCATTCTATCTCTCTCTCTCATTCTATATCTCTCTCTCTCTGTCTCTCTCTGTCTCTCTCTCTCATTCTATCTATTTATCTATCCCTTATTTATACATATGGATTTCATGGAGATCTGATATGTGTGTGTTCTTGTATGGGTATTTCTTTTATAAATGTGTTTGCTGTCAGCTTGGTTTTGCCACTGCTAGTGTAATAAGAAAGCAATGGCAATTTTAATAGCTATAAAATCCCTTTAACTTGTATTAACCCCTTAGTGCAGGGCTAAGAATAGTATGACTAGCGAATAGCGACTAGTGCTGGATCTTTTTAAAGTACCATGTGGCAGTGCCCTCCTTGTTGTCATCTCTTTAAAAAGGTGGTCCTCTTTTAACAAAATTTCAGCCCTGTTTTTATCATTTTGAAGGTGCCCCACGTACAAGGAAGAAGAGGTGTCCCTACTCTAAGTTCCAGATCCGGGAACTTGAGCGAGAGTTTTTCTTCAATGTGTACATTAACAAGGAGAAGAGGCTCCAGTTGTCTAGAATGCTGAATCTCACCGACCGACAGGTTAAAATATGGTTTCAGAATAGGAGAATGAAAGAAAAAAAACTTAGCAGAGACCGACTGCAGTATTTCTCTGGGAACCCTCTGCTGTGAACTTGGTGATGGTGTCAGCTGGATGCAGTGTACCCATGGGGAGTGTTTGTCCTGCAGAGGGTGAGAGAAGCATGGCTTACACTGAGTCCCCACTCAGGACTGAGTCTTCACTCAGAGTTTGAGCCTCCTTCTGTCACATAGCAGCAGGTAATCAATGGAGGAGCACTTGGTATACCTGGATAGCATTAAGGAACAGACATGACGGACCTCTTCCTTTTTTATTTTATTTAATTAACTTCTGAAGAAATGGATTTCTTCATGTTGCTAAATCATTTCAAAAGCCTACAGCTGTGAATACAATGTTACACTTGCTATTGTTTTATTGGACTTTGAGGACGCGCCAATCACAATGAAGAAAATGGCCAAAGTTTTTATGAATCGATGAATTGCGTTCTGCTCTTATGTGTGTATGTGTGTGTGGAGAGAGACAGAGTGTGTGTCTGTGTGCTGCACTACTCCAACTGTTACCAACATAGAATTGTTTTCATTTTGTTTTGTTTCTCTTATCCAAATAGTCTTTATTCTATACATTTATAGTTTTTCCACCTGGCTTTCTGTCCAGAATTTAGTTATTCAGAGGCCAGGGCTTTCGAAATAATGTTCAATAACACTTGTGTTGTGCCCCATTATTTTCACTAATACAATCATCATACACACATTTGTTATTTATTTAATGCATGCAGAGAGAGACAAGTCATAAACATAATCACATGGGCAGCACATACTTTACCTAAAATCTGGAATTAGATACAGCCACACACTAACAAAGTGTATGTTTCTCATAATATGTATGTTTATATGTATATATAAGTATGTCTGAGCTGTGTGTGTATCTATATATATATATATATATATATATATGTATATATATAGTGTGTGTGAATGTTTTTCTACTATGAGCTGGGTTTTGTTTTTAATTTTGATTTTGTTCTTGCAGTGTTATAGTGTAATCTCACACATCGCCTATGTGAACCATATAAGGGGGTCAAAACTGTGTAAGGAATGGTGTGTTCAAATATCACCATGTAAACAGAGAACCATGGAAAGGAAGTGACCCCTTGATGGATATGTGCAATATTAATGCAGTTCTCATAGTCACCATGTTGGTTTGACCCAAAGATATCACTTGTAACATGTAACTCCATGTCACAGTTTTTAAATGTGTTTTTTTTCAATTGTAACAATTGTAACAAATCCTTTTCGTAGTAAAAAAAAAAAAAAGAATAAGAAAGAAAAAAATTAGAATGAAAAGTGAACCTAAAAATGAGGGTATTTTTTTTATACTAGTAACAACTTACAAAATCAAGCTGGTTCCATTTTCTTTTAATACGAGTCCGTGCAGTGATATGGACAGAAGCACAAACGTTTACTTGCAAATGATAAAACAACAAAATAAAACAAAACAAAGCAATCTGTATCTACCCACAGTTTGGGTCGTTGTCGAATTAAAGAAACACAGTTTATCAGTAATGTTTCATGCATGTATCTTTCTGTATAAAATAAATAAAAACAATCGATTTCTAATAGTTGTGATGATCACCATTGTTGTTCTATGACAAACTGTAGCTGGGGCCTGTCTTTACTTGGGGATCTCTACTCTGTCTGCCACCTTAAACATAAAATGCCTTTGTGTGTAATCTAATGGACGTGGGTCAGATCCCAGATTCTCGCAATAAATATATATATACTAGCTTCTGCAATAATAAACACACATATATATATATAATTACAGAAGGAGAGAGAAATGCAAAGAATGTGCAAAATATACATATGCAGAGCACAAAATTCAGGCAATCCTATCCAATAAAACAGGCTGTTAGCTGACTGGGTCATTGTGTAAAAAGTATAAAATGATGTTGTAGGGCCATGTTTCTCATAAAACAAATTGCGAATAAGTAAGGATTAAACAGCTGTTGCCGATGGTTTATTTGCTTACAGTGCGGATTAGTAAGGAGATGCATGGTTACAGTGTGGCACTAAATAAAACACGGTGCGCCCACAAAACCCTGCTGAAAGAAGGGGCAGACAAGGGCTGGAGAGGGCCTGTTACAAGTCTACCTGAATTATCAGAGGACACACAACATAATACCCCTGTATTTGAATAATACGATAATAAATGTGGATTAAAATTTGTGAATGTACCTATATATTGAATATATATATATATTGACAGAAAACAATAAATATATATATAAAATAGCTATGTAATTATGCATAGTGTATATAATATAGTATACACACATATGTGTGTGATTGTATATACATACACTCACGAATATATAAAGAAGGGTATAGATAAATAGATCTAGTTAAAAAAATGCTAAATTTCATATTTTTTCTCTCTAGCATGAGGTAAAAATAGTTATTGCTTTATCTGTGAGAGACATCTACTTTTAAGAATACATGCGTTTCTGTCTGTGTAGATACATATACGTATGTGTTTATATTTATCTATTTATTTATTTATAAAGGATTTTACCAGGAAGGATACATTGAGATTTCTCTCGTTTTCAAGTATGTCCATGTGTATGTCCATTAGCTGTATGGATGTGGTTACTTACAGCTTTTTAAGCTTGGGATCATCTCAAATTAGTTATATAGGGTAGGGCTTGTATTACATCATGCAACAGTTACCAAATGCCCCTAGAAAACGTCACAATACCAGACGTAGGAACACACAGTGTATGTGTGTGTCTGTGTGAGAGAGAGAGCAATCTCTAGTTTAGTATAACTAATCATGATTTAATATATAATACATATTGTACATATAACACTATTTTTGTACATGTTGTATATATTCTATTATGCAACACACATTTATTTATTTTATTTATAAAGGATTTTACCAGGAAGGATACATTGAGATTTCTCTCGTTTTCAAGTATGTCCTGGGTTCAAGAACATTGATATATACGTAGTGATATACTCACTATCACATACATACAGAAAGAAATGACACAAAGACTGACTAGGGTTGACAGTGATTATAAATATAATTCTATACATATATAAAGGTATTATTCTTTTTGCTCCCAGCTTTCTGTTTAAGAAAATATTGATACATGTTTACAAAACATAACCGTTACGTCCAGAGGTAAGAAAATAATTATAAGCATTTTAAAGAAAAACTGAAAACTAAGTCCAAATGTAGTAGAGTTAATGCCCGGAACAGCTGAGGATGCTTTAACAAAGGAGCCCAGTCTAGACAATGTCATAAAGGCAACAACACTAAACAGCTTATTTTTGCTTAATTACTCAAAGGGGCCATAGGCAAAGCTTCCGCTGTAAACAGTAAACAAGGAGCAGAGTGTTTGCTTGAGGGAAAGGAGTGTGAGATCCGTCCACTTGCATTTACTTATTTATGATATAGGTCCTTTTTTTTCTCACGTCTTTCAGTGGAGTTGCTCACAAGGAATCTGGAGGCCTAGTTCAAAGTTTCCTTGATTTTAAATGGAATGCTAGTTGTAAAATCCAAGTTTATAGTCCATGTGGGAGTTTACAACACAAGGAACCATCAGTGCCAAAGAGGAAAAGGAGTTTTACCCTTTCAAGACTAAGGGAAATACATCTACACCCCCTCTGCTTTTCCATTGTTGCCTTGCTCTACCAGCTCAGCACTGGTTAAAACTGCTTAGGGGTTAAGTGGGGGGACGATTCAGCCACAGAAAGGAGACAATCTAAGTCCGCCATGGTAACCTCTTTTTAATGCTTGCTAAAGGAGGGAATGCCATTCCTTAGGTCCTAAGACAAAGAGATCCCCTGCAAATTGAAGAGAAAAATAAAACTTATGCAAGCTTTTATTAATGTTATTAGATAACATTGGGGTTCCCAACCAGTGGGGGAAAAAAATGTAAAAATAAGGCGTCTTTGAACTTCAATGAAGTCAAGGCCATTACCCACCAGTCTTTGTAAAAAGAAGGAATCTGGGGCTAAAAGATAAGAAAATAAAAAATACAAAAAATAAACTATTTTTTAAGTGTAATTTATATTATTTTAAAATAGTGGGTGTTTATGTGTTCAGAAACTTGACAGTTTATTAAGGCTCTGTAAAACTGAAATACGCTCTATTATTAACATATTATGTGAAAGAAATTATAATAGCATTTGATCTAGTTTTTTTCTCTACCGCATTATTTAGAGTGTGTAAAAAACATCGATTAAACCGCACATAAAAGCATCGAAGTAACCACATCGCCCAGTGTAAGAATGGGAGAAAAACTCAACTACACACATATTCCTGGGTAGGGTGGGGTATAGGAGGGCCCAGCCTTAAAAAATGGATTTAATAATATCGAAGCTAATTACATGAGACTTCCTCTGTGAAGTACAAAACACCAAACACATAATCCCAAATCTGTTTCCTATTCCTGCCTGTGATCCTAACAACATATCGAATCCTGCTGCAGATTGCTCACTGCTGAAAGTTCGAAATAGTTTCAGAAAGCTTGTGACAGAGGGACATGTAACTGCTTACTCCTTCAAGTGACCAGGGCTGAGTGGAACACACACACTCATGCTCACAACTGAACCCATACAGACACATAAACACATATACACTCATACTCACAACTAAAACCCATACACCTAAACACTCACTCATACACACATGCACACAACTAAACACATAGACACAAATAAACCCATACGCATGTGTGTATACACATATATATGCACACAGCCAGAGTATTTTTTTCTGTAGAATTATCATAGTGCAGCCAGGCAGAATATGATACTTATACATCACTATATATTTAGCTTTTGGAACAGGAGCTCTCCCACTGCTGGATAGTTGTCATGCTAACACAGAGTCACAGACACACACATGCATGGAGGTTTACAGGCAGTGACTCACACTCTCTCACTCATTACAGCTCAGGACTTATGAGAAAGAAACTTGGAAGTAGCTCGTCCACCCTCCTCAAGACTGGACATCAAGTCGTCTAGGATCCTGGATTGGGGCAGGCGGCGACTGTTTATTTAGCTCCTCTCTGCTGCTCTCACAGCTTTGTCTTCACACTCAGGAGCCCAGACTGGAATTTGGGGAACCGCAGGGAGCAAAGGACAGCCAGTGGCTTTGGCAAATGGACTTGAGGACTGACCATTGGGACTATCCTGGAAACACTGCGGATGCACTCACTTTCTGGATTCTCCCACACACAGACAGGGGCACTGAATTTGTTTCTTTCATATCTTTTCTAAAATTTTTTAATATACTTTTTTCTTTAAATCTCAGAAAACAAACCAATTGATCTCCAACACATAGAGGATTGGATAGCTCGCCCTTTGTGTTTAAAGTATTTCATTTTCTGTCCATGTTGCCCGTTACTCATGCGATCTAGTTTTTGTTGTTGTGTGTAGCTTGTTGCTGTGCATGTCATTGTTTGTGTATACAGCAGCAGTGATGGCTTTATGCGGTTCTGGCTGCTCTGCCAATAGTAGGCACTCTGGGGGCTCTCTGATTTCCCCTCTTCTTTCATTACAACTTGAACTTCTAAACAGTGATCTGGCCTCATGGACACAAAGAAAAATCTCTACATATACCGAGTACTGGCAGATTTTCAATCAATAATCACTGCTTTTTGCTTTTCTATGTTTATCGGTGACTCTGCATGTTTGTGTGCTTATACATCATGCACAAGGAATTTACTTACAGCTATTCTCTGTCTTTGTTAAATGCATATGACGTAATGTATACATATATATCAGTACATACACATGTACAAGCAAATGTATATATATATATATATATATATATATGTATTTGTTGGACATGCAGATATATATACGAATATGAAAGCACTCACAATATTAATATATATAACTATATATATTATTGCACTTATATACGTATACATGATGCAAACAGTTTGCAAACCACTGAAGCATACATGTATACATACGCTACGTCATGTATGGATGATATAACCAGAAACACAGAGTCACATCCTAGCTACAAATTTGCATTATATATATATATAGTGTGGAGGCCTTTTATCTCACTTTTTGTCCTCCACCACAACCCTTGTAAGTACTATATATATAGTATACTATATATATATATACTTTGTAATGTGCAGTGTGGAGGATTTTAATCTCATTTTTTGCCCTCCGCCACAATTTATTTATATATGTGTATATATATATATATGTGTATATATATATATATATATATATATATATATATAGAAAGGGACAAACAAATAAAAAACAGAAGATTAACAAACCTGCACTCGGATACATACACCCATACTTGTCAAATGTATAAATAAATTTAAATTTGTGTAATAAAATATATCTGAAACGTGGATATCTGCCAAAATCTTTGTTTCAGTACAGATCTTAGTGTATGTCTATATTATGCCCGCATCCACCCCTCCCCATACCTATTGTTCAATCTTATAGACAGAGCATAGTGCATAATATAGAGATAGATAAATATCCAAGGACAAATGATATATAACATATAGTTATATATTAGCGTTATATACTGTACATATAGCTATATATGTATATGTATAGAATTGCTGTGATGTGAAAATGGCTTCTGCAATAATAAACTTAATTAATTATTGCGTGGAGGCTTTTTATCTCACTTTTTGTCCTCCACAACAACCCTTGTAGGTATATGTATAGCTATATATATATAGTATATATGTATAGCTAAATGTATATACTATATGTATAGCTATATATATACTATATGTATAGCTATATATATATATATATACTATATGTATAGCTATATATATATAAAAAGTTTATTATTCCAGAGCCCATATACTCACCACAGCAATACAGTTATATTAGGCATAGGTTTATATTAAGCTTTAAATTTGCAGACTTTTGAGTTTGGTTTTTGTAGGTGTATATGTTTTTATGTTTTGCATGTCTTTCTCTGGGCACATTAGCCACAGAGACAATAAGAGGAGACATGGAGGGATTCATTAATAAGCCGCCGGGCCCTTTCTTCTTCTCCTTTAATTAAAAGATTTTATTTTTTCCAGTGGGTTTAGAATGTGCGCCTTTTCCCATGATTACAGCAAGCCTTACAGTTATCTTGTTTTGCTCGCTGTTAAATGAAATTATAACTATTAATCACACGATAATTAGTAAAAATAAAGAAGATATGCACATTCCCATTCCTCTCACTGTGGGATTTTGCACTGCAACCACAGAGCAGAATTCGAGGGATAAACAACGAATCGGTTTGTTTACACATCTATCCCTCTGCTCATCCCTTGCACATTGCATTTAGTACCAATTTAAAATAATTGAAATATAAATATACATTTATTAATTGATGGTTGGGTTGGCAGATCTACATAATGATAAATTAGATCCATCTTCGTAGAACAACCTCACAGAATTAAAAAGCACATTGAAAATACGACTGACACAAATGTATATGTTTGTATAAATTATTATTGTTTTTTTTATTTATTTCGTGGTCCTTTCACCTGTACTGTCTGCACCAAAATAAAATCTATATTTTGTTTTAATTCTGATAACACACATTTTGTAGATCACGTGATTATAGTAAAGGAAATGAACTTAAATTAATAAAATAAAGAGGTTTCACATGAAAACATTTTTTTTTCTTGTTTTCCACGTACCGGCACATCTCCCAGTGTGTTTTAAAAGCAGTGGATTTTAATGTGTGGTGATTCGAGGATAAAATAAGAATGCAGAGAATGTAGTAAGTATGCTGTTGTATGATGTCATTTTAATATACCAGACAGCTCTAGGTGTTTACATTTTGCTGTATTCCCCACCAGCACCGTCACAGTGATTTTAGTAATTTATAGGTACCTCTGGAAGAGATTCTTACAGATAACCCCCACTTTTCAATATTAATAGGGCTGTGCTCACTAATTACTGGGCTACTATTAGGTAAACCATGCAGTCTTCTCAACATACACTAGGGTAAAATCCCCTTACACTGCATTTAAAGGCATTAAATACAATTGTAAAATCCCAAAACACTGTAATAAAGTCACCTGACACAATGATAAAATTCCCTACACTCCAATCAAATCACTAATCACTGGAATAAATTCATTAACCACTGGGGTCTTCTCAATAAGCCACTGTCCTAAAATCTCCTATCACTGGTGTCTGCTTAGTAATCATTAGGTTAAAGGCAGCAAACACTGGGATCTACTCACTAATCACTGCTGTAAAATCACCAGACACAGGGATCTTCTCACTAATGTCTACTGTAGAATCACCAAACACTGGGATCAACTCACTAATCACTGCTGTAAAATCACCAGACACAGGGATCTTCTCACTAATGTCTACTGTAGAATCACCAAACACTGGGATCTACTCGCTAATGTCTGCTGTATCAGCAAACACTGGGATCTACTCACTAATGTCTGCTTCAAAATCAGCAAAGACTGGGATCTACTCACTAATGTCTGCTTCAAAGTCGACAAAGACTGGAATCTACTTATTAAGTGCAACAATAAAATCACAAAACTCTTGGATCTTTTAACTAATCACCACTGTAAAATTACCAAACACTGGGATCTACTCATTAATGACTGGTGAAAATCCCCTAAATCTGTGATCTACTCACTAATTACTAGAGCAGATTCTCAAAACACTAACATATCTTACTAAGCACCAAAAGGATTGACTCACTCACCAAGCATGGGGTGTACTAAAACACAGTAGCTTGTTCACTTTTCACAAGAGTCTCTGATCAATGTGGTCTGATCACTAGCCACGTGGCTTCATGGTGTAGGCACTGGTATAGTTCCATTAAACAGGTGATTGTGATGTTTCCTCTTTTTCAAAATATGTTAAACGGAACTATTAAAATTAAACAATCCTGCATATAATTTTCGACTGTTTGGGCCTTCATTGTGCTGAATTCCAAGTCACAATTTAGTGAATATACCACTTTTACATCACAATCAAGTTAAAATAGAAGAATCTTCCATAAGAGTATTATAGAAAGATACACACACGTTACGAATAACACATCCATGTAACATGAGGTCACAGGGTAAGTTTATAAGCCTATATGTTTTTATTTTCTTCGTATTTTATGATCTCCCTCTCCCCTCTCTCCCCATTTTACTATATTTGCAGAATATAAATGAAGCAGATTGTGACCTCCAGTGGTGTGAACAAAGAGATTTCCATAGCTTTGGTTTTTTTTTTTCTTCTTCCTTTTACCAATTGGAACCTAATCCGCTGTTAAAATTCTGAGATTTAAGTTACCAACAAAATATGAAAGCAGACTTTGTGCCTTTAAAGTATGATGGATTTGCAACGGGGATAGTGTACAGTTTCTGCACCATCTCAAGAAATATATATATTTACAATACACAGAGCATCGTGTGGCTTTATTTCCATTACTTTTGTATCGCCCGTGTGGGTTTCATGTGTACATTGCATTAAATCATAATTATTTCTGGTGTATGGTGTGTCAGGAAGGAACTGGCCACATACCTATGTGAGCATACATCATCATTTCAGCATGGCTTCTAGGACACATCAAACCCTAAATTCTGGATCATCTGGATATTGCACATGCATGTTGATATTGCACATGCATGCTGTATATGTATATATACACACAAAAGAAAGAAAGATAGAGAGAGAAACAGAGGTGGATATAGACAGATATATATATATAGATATATATTATATAGAGAGAGATAGATAGTTAGATAGATAGCTAAATAGAGAGATATGGATAGAGCGATAGATAAATAGTGAGATAGAGATAGATAGTGAGATAGATAGAGGGATAGATAGATAGATAGATAGATAGATAGATAGATAGATAGATAGAGAGAGATAGATAGATAGATAGATAGATATAGATAGATAGATAGATAGATAGATAGATAGATAGATAGATAGATAGATAGAGCGATATATAAATAGTGAGATAGAGATATATAGATAGATAGTGAGATAGATAAAGATAGATAGATATATAGATAGATAAAGATAGATAGATAGATAGATAGATAGATAGATAGATAGATAGATAGATAGATAGATAGATAGATAGATAGATAGAGCGATATATGAATAGTGAGATAGAGATATATAGATAGTGAGATAGATAAAGATAGATAGATAGAGCGATATATAAATAGTGAGATAGAGATATATAGATAGTGAGATAGATAAAGATAGATAGATAGAGCGATATATAAATAGTGAGATAGAGATATATAGATAGATAGTGAGATAGATAGATAAAGATAGACAGATAGATAGATAGAGGATATATGAATAGTGAGATAGAGATATATAGATAGTGAGATAGATAGATAGATAGATAGATAGATAGATAGATAGATAGATAGATAGATAGATAGATAGCTAAAGATAGATAGATAGAGGATATATAAATAGTGAGATAGAGATATATAGATAGATGTGAGATAGATATATATATAGATAGATATAGATAGATAGACATCTGGTTCAGATAGCTGGTAAAATGTGGGTTCCACACTTTATTTGGCAGCCTGTAGAATTATTTAAAAAAAAAACAGTTTTTAGACAGCTGAGCCAGTTAATGTCTGTATGCCTGTGTATAAGAAAAAGCACACCATGGACCCAACACAATAATCTTCAGGATTCAGGGCAGAATAGAACCTGGCTGAGATGCAACAGACCTTTAAGTGCATTCTGGGTTCTGCTCATGGTCTACCCCCCTTTAAATAGACAAAATTGTATATTTTACTTCTATTTATTTATGTGGACATTCCAGTTATCATAATGACCTGCCAGTGGCCAATAATCCTGGTATATCAGGCATTGGCTGACACAGATATCCTGCATTATAAAATGTTATTTTTCTTTTTTTTAACTAATGGTATTTATTTATTTATTTATGAATTCATTCATTTGCTTGTGTTATTTAGTTAAGGGAAAGCCTCTGCACATTCGTTTCTTTCCCTCTGGGTTTTTTATGACTTTTGTTCGTATTTATTTTCTGCAATTAGAGGAAAGCAGTTGTCCCAATGGGGGCTCTACTTACGTTGATGAATTTTATCTCTCTTCTTTAATGGCCCAAGTTTATCATAATTCTAATTATTTGTAACGTTAAACAATATCCGGTCTCCTGGAGATAATTCTTCAGCATCTTTTCCTATCTCAAGATAACCTAGATAGATATAGAATAAAATGAGGCGAGGGAAGCTGGTCTAATATATTTATTTCAATATGAAAACAAAAATGTTGATTATCTATATGTTCAGGAACTGCCGGACACTTATCTGTGTGTTAACCTCTAAATGTAAGCTACTGGAGTCAGTTATGGTGAGAACCGTTTAGAAGTTGTGTAGAGGGAAAAAAAAAGTCTCTTTTTGGCAAGCAGAGAAAATAATATTTAATTCACATATACGCGTTCCATGGAAAATCAGAAACAGATGTGTAGACGAAGTTTATTCTCTGGACGAAACAGAATCTTCGTGTATTTGGTTTGTTTTTAGTATCAGAGGTGGTGATGTCATCAGTGCGTAAAACGTCATCTTCTGCCATGTCTGTGGAAATAAAAACTAGAATAAGTTTGTATCAGTCACACTGGTCCCTTGCCTATCATACTATGCAAATAAACAAACAATATAGGTGCCACATTATATAGTATGTGCATATATGCATATATATACAAACACACACATATATATATATATTTGTGTGCATATATATGTGTGTGTGTGTTTATATATTTATATATATATGCACATACTATATAATATATATATATACTATATAATATATATATATAAATCACGGCTTGTGTGTGCCAAGAGTTCCATCCCTCTCGTGCATATCGTGTGCAAAATATAGAATTTTTAGCAAAGAAAGAAAAAAAGAGCCAGGGAATCATTGGCTGCAGGGACTGTAAGTGATTGCAGAGCTGAAGGTATAAAGAAAATGAATCAAGTGAAAGTAATACAATAAAAAATATATATCATGGTCTTCCATTTCATCACCTATAAATTAAAAAATATTGGTACCCACACTAAACTTTTATCCTTGCGTTATAAATATGATGTGGAATTTTCTTTGGGTTATCATAAAACCAAACGATTTCTTCCAGACAGTTTTAGAAAGACTATGCAACTAACACAAATAGAGGCCATAAAGTCTCAAATAGCTTTCTAGGGGGAAGCCAAATGGCGTCTGGAGGGAAGTGTTTTTTTTTTTTTTTACTGTGTTCTATAGGTGAAAGAACATCCCATATAGAGTTTTAGGGTCTGGGCCAGCGGAAATGTGTCTGCATTTTTTGTGTGTCTGAAAAGAGGATCGTGAACTACTCACTAAAGAAACAATGAGGGAGAACTGCAGGACTTTATACAGTCACATTTAAAAAAAACAAAAGCATATATATTTACTATGATTCATCTGTACCTCTAACACGTGACATATATTCCACAACCTGAAGCATTCTGAGAGGGAAAATCCTTTACTTTATACAATGAATTCTACATTTGTCAACTTGGCGTTGATGGAGATGTCGTGTCCTTGATTCTGAAGGTGGCAGTGTTTGGGTAATTCGTTCTTTCTTTCTCAATCCCCCTCCCTCCTTCCATTTACTTTTTTTGCCCTTCTTTCTTTATATATATATGTATATATATATATATATATATCCTTTTATGGTAATGTTTTGTTATTATGCAGACAGTTGATACAAATAGCCGATGGATGGGATATTTACAAACTACAACAAGGAAATGATAAATAAATTGCGGCAGCCTCCAACTTCAATCTATATTTTTGCTTTACGTTTCTTTTAAATCATTTATCATTTAAAAAAAACTTTCACAGTGGAACAAGTAGATTTACACTTTTTATTGCTTTCTTTAATCTGTTCTTGAATATTCCTTACTATTTTCCATTATTCCTGATATTACTTGGATTAAGTGGTGGTGGTATTAATGTATTAGTAAAATAATACCTGTTACAAAACATAACGCTTTGTATCCAAGTACTCAGGTACATTCTGAGGACAGTATTTTTAAATACGTATTTATAGGTGTGTAGCATTGAATATACATATATAT
Source organism: Leptobrachium leishanense (assembly GCA_009667805.1). Lineage (NCBI taxonomy): Eukaryota > Metazoa > Chordata > Amphibia > Anura > Megophryidae > Leptobrachium > Leptobrachium leishanense. The sequence goes on along the minus strand of CM019064.1, from coordinate 381,792,542 downwards.
ATATATATATATACACACACAAAAAATAGATTAAAAGGTACATATATGTTGTATTAACATTATGCTTCTTGTCTTAATTCCTGCTTTTTTTATTACTATGACGTGTCCCTATACTTGCTGTATCTTTTTAATAATACATTGAAAACTAAGAATAATATATATATAAAACTACATAAGCTTGATAATACTGTCTAGCAATTTTTTTTATAATTGAATGCAACTTTAAAATGTTCTCAATGTGACAATATTATTTACATAAAATTTTATGAATTAAAGTGACTGAGTTTTACTCAGACAAGTATATGGTTGATAATGAACAGATATAATCTAACAAAAAGCAAATTGATCATTTAAAAATCCCAGAGTGGCATTAGTTCTGTTTCTCTTTAAAATCAATCTGTTAAGGTGCTGTTCATTACAGTTGTCCTGTATATACTGTACTTTACACTGTTTTCTTTATGTTTATATACACAGCCAATGGAAGGCTACAGGAAATGTCTTAATTAACCTTAGTATATATATATATGCTGTATAACCAGCTACACATAACAAGGGCATGCATTTAGTATACAAAATATAGATTATATAAATATATATTCTATTAAGGAAGCACATGGGTCTCTGCCAAAAAATACATATACTTGTAAGTAGAATTGAATGAGAGACACAAAATAGTGCATGTGTGATTTCTTCCTAGCCGTTTTTTGGGGAGTTAAGTTACAAATGTGTGCATAAATGTAGGGAAATCAAGGATCTACATCTAAAATGCAATGAATAGAGCTTGCCTTTTGGTGCCATTTCTTTGCATTTTGGAGCTGTGGCTCTGCCATTGCCCTCTCCTCCCTGGGACTGCGTTGGTTCAATGGTAAACAAACCGAATCCGTTCGCCTTTGTTCGGCTGAAAGGCGCCCGCGGCCAATACCGCGCGGCGCCTGCTAGATGGCGCTCTTGCTCCACGCAGCTTTTCGCCATCGCCGACAACTTGACCCCTGTGACGTCATCGGCGTCTGAATCACCAAGGCCATTTTCAATCCTCATTGGCCTGGCAGTCACGTGGTGAGGCCAATGCGTGGATAATTATGGTGCTGATATTTTTTTCTCCCCCCCCCCCTTTAAGAAGAAGGAGAAAAAAAAAAAAAAGAAAGATGTCAGCCTCTGGCTGTAGTATTCCTCTTTAAAAAGGCTCTCTGAAAATGTCATGTCCCAGCAATGTGACTCCTAACTCGTTTTTGATGGACTCGCTGGCCGGTAGCTGCAGAGGAGACAATTATTCCTCCAACCAAGGGATGTATATGCAGTCTGGGAGCGATTTCAGCTGTGGGGTGATGAGAAACTGTGGGATTGTCCCGTCTCTTTCCAAAAGGGACGAGGTGAACAATCCCAGCCTGTCTCTCAACACCTATCCATCTTACCTATCTCAACTGGACTCCTGGTGCGAGCCCAAGAACACCTACCGGATTGAGCAACCTGTTGCAAGGCAGCTCTCTGCCTGCTCCTTCCCCACCAATGTCAAGGAGGAGAATGTCTGCTGCATGTACAACGCTGACAAGAGGGCTAAGAATGCCCCCGAGGCTGCCCTCTACCCCAGCCAGATGCCCGAGCCCCGCTCAACTGACCATGAGGTCCCGGTTCCCAGCTACTACCGAGCCAGCCAAGGTTACGCCATGGAGAAGAGCCACAGCAACCCGGGAGACTTCGACACAAGTTTTGAGAGCAGGACCAACCTGAACCCACGCAGCGACATCCTGGAGCAGCAGTCGCAGCCTCACCAGGCTGGGGCAAAGGTCGGGTTCCCCGAAAACCCAAAGGCAGATCACCCAAACCTGGCCACCACTACCAACCTGAGCACCAACTCCGGCTCTGCCAGTGCCAGCGAGATCAAGACCGAGAAGAGTCTCGCGGCGCCCAAGTTACCAAGCTCAGAGGTGGACAAGGAGCTGGGGAAAAACACTGACACCAGCACTGACAACTCTGACAATGAGGCAAAAGGTAAGGGTCCCCCCTCTGCATGACTCATGGGTCCAAGGGGGCTCGGGCTGGGGATAAAGAAGGGGTGCATGGGGGGCAGACTTCAATAGCCGAGCTCAGGCTGGGGTTGTGATTTGGGGTTTTCTGACAGCCGGGACTTAAATCAGAGGAAAATGTGCGAAAAAGTGTGCTTCTCCGTGTCCACTAGAATGGGTTTGTAATGTACCCACACATGGGCTTGTATAACTATAATAATATTTATATATCTGATCAGCTTCTGATTGATGAAAATTAGCATTAGATATATGTGTTGCATTAATGGATTTTGTGTATGAATGTACATAGTTATGTGTATTGTTGTATTATATGTGCATTTTCCTTGAGGGTGCTTAAATATACGTGTTAACATGTTTTGTAAATATTTTTTGTTTTATATATGTATATTTATATATATACTATGCCTATGTCATGCCTGTATGTGTATGTGAGTGGATGAATATATGCAGAGAGAAAACAGTCAATGATAACTGGCACTAGGTGTGTGTGTTTACGTGTGTATTATATGTATAAATGCATATATATAGGCTATCTGATGGAAGGTGAGGGTGAGTGTTAGCTGGTAGATAAGTGAAGGGTGGTTTTTTTTGTCTTGGTCCTTCTTACCGTGTACTTTGATTGGTTTGGTTGCTGCTAGCTATGGATATGAAGCTTTTGTTACATATGTTAACAATTCTTTATTATCTATTGTACATTAACATATTGCTTGTGTAACTTCTTATGTTTCTTTCATTTGTTTATTTTAATTGTATCTGTATCGTGCTCGATGCATTTCATTGACTCAGGGTGTGAAATAATTGATAATGCTTTGCTGTTGTTAATATTCTTGTGTACTTTTATTCTGTTGTATACGGGAGACTGTGCTGACTTTGCATACTAGGATGTAATGATACCACAAGGTATCTGTCCCTAACCAGAGAAAGGTCATTTAAACATTTAGCCTATTTAATATTATATTAGGAATATGTGTGGTTTTGTCTCCCTGTCTCCTTTGGTACTTTTGTGTATAACACTCACACACACACATATATATATATATATATATATATATATATATATTCTGACGTGAAGAAAAGAGGAGATTCTTGAAAGCTTGCCATATTTATTTATTTATTTATAAAGTATTTTACATTGAGATTTCTCTCGTTTTCAAGTATGTCCTGGGTCATATATTTATATGTTTTTATTTGTTTCTCCAATACAATGGTATACATAGGATATCATTGCATCCTATAAAACACTGATTATGTATATATATATATATCGTTGATATATATATATATATAGTTTGGTATAGCTATATACAGATAAATAATTAGAGGTTTGTTAGGTGCAATGATACATTTTTATTGACAAATAAGCAGTTCTCTGAATTGCTGGGATGTGTAAATGAACTCTACAACTATAAACCTGAATATATATATATATAATTAAACAAACTTTCAAGAATCCCCCCAATATTGTTTTTGACAAAAGTACTAAACAAGACAGGGAGACAGAGACACACATGTTCAATCCCAAAAAACATATATTCGATATATGGACAATGCCTTATCTGACCTGCATAAACCTTTTCACTTTTTGCTGGAGGTATTTTTCTGAAGTTTACATAATTTTGCTAATATCGAAAAAAAACTCTAATGTATGTGTGATTAAAGAAATGCTCTTCTTTCTTTCATCCTCTTTTCTTTGAGTCTTGAAAAAAAGAACACGAAAGGGGGCAGTGGCACAAACAATGAGCCCCAAATATTCGTTTCATACACCTTCTAATGTTATTTTAGTTTAGCCGTTTATCTCGTTTACCTTTTCAGTATATATATATATATATACACCACAAGATATGTTTTTATATATATCATATATAGTACTTATTTTGTAACAGTAATTAAACCATATATATTGTATCTTATACATATAAATCAATGTATTTGTATTATATATATATATATATATATTATACAAATACATTATATATATTCTGCATACTTTGCCATTTATGTGTTAGAATGCTACACAGCACAGGCATTTAATAAAGCAAAGTCAAGTTTAGGAAAACAAATTAATCAAATCCATGCTGCTCCCATCCATCTTTTTCCAGATGTGCAAAGTACCACAAAGTAACACTAACAATACAACTGATTTCTTTCCCCTCCCCCTCTCTTATTGATATCTGAACACGAACCAAATGATGAAATGGGACAATTGGATTGAATTTTCAGACTCTTACTTGACTTTTATTGTGCAATTCTGTGATGCAGGAGTTAGCAGTGTGCTGTGAATGTCCCCCACCCCCTTTGCTGGCTGCAAGAGTCAGTCTGTATGTTAGTGTGTTGTGGCGGCTGCCCTTGTTTCCCCTTTGTTTATGTTAAGTTGCTATAAAGGTTTATTCCCGGATATAGCGCTCAATGTGTCCGGAGGAGCCCATTTTTATGTGCCTTTATTGCTAGTAGAGGTTTTCTGGGACTGAAGCTCAAAGGGTTTTTATTTGAGAGAGATGTAAGGATGGTGTAAATACTGTGATGGTGACACAGCAATAGCACTTACACATCGGGCGAAATAGACACATATTACGTTAGTTAATAGAGTGTCCTGGTTTTACTTCATTCGGGCTCTCTGAGTGTACACAAAGGTTGTGCTATGTGGTGAAGTATGAAAGGGACTTTCTCAAATTACTGTATGTATGGCTGACTTCTGCCTTAGGGTTTTTTGAATTGTGCACAAACTGTATTAAAAATTTACACACAGGCACACACCAAACATCTAATTTATATGTGCAGAAATGTACAGAATGTATATGTACAGAAATGGTATATATGCACACATTCTGACAAACACACACACATATATATATGTGTTTATTATTGCAGAAGCCACTTGCACAACACAGCAATAATAAACACACTTATTATAATGTGGAGGCTTTTTATCTCACTTTTTGTCCTCCACCACAACTGTTATATATATATATATGTGTGTGCTTATTATTGCAGAAGTCACTTGCACACCATAGCAATTCAAAGAATTATATATATATATATATGTGTGTGTCTGAATGTGTGCATGTATAGAGTAAATATATATATATTCGTGGGACGTGCACTGTGTTCGTTATAGAAAGATACTCTTCTCTGTTCCAATCACATAGATATGCACAGATTCACTATATTAACACGCATAACATAAACTATAAATATTTAGAAACATATGTGTGTGTATTTAAGAACACACACATATGTATATCTATGTGTATATGTCTGTAACACACACATATGTATATCTATCTAGTGTATATGTCTGTGAATATATGTGTGTGTGTGTGTGTTGTGTGATATAAACAACTCACTGCTGGCTGGGTTTCATTCATTCAAGTATGAGTTGTGATTGATAAAATAATGGCAAAATATAGGCTAAAATAGGTACTATATTAAAAAAAAACATCAAAACATTCCCAGATTGTGCACATCTGGATTTTTTCCCACCTCTGCTGGTTGGGGTAATTTTTTTCTCAAGTCACCACAAGTCGCTTTTTAGGCTACTGCCAGTAGAGCTTTATTCACTAAACAGTGAGGTGTGTGTCTCTAGGGCGCCCAGAAAACCAAAATATTTCCTGAAACAGTGCTGATCTGAAGATATTTTGGGTTTAACAAGCAAAGACAGGTCAAGTGTCTGTGTCTGTTTGCACCATATATGTCATACTAGAGAATTCATATTTGTCATTGATACATTCACATTTTGAAATGTTGACAAAGGGATTGTGTTATCTCTATCTATCTATCTATCTATCTATCTAAACTCAAACCAGTTTATATCGTTGGTCTCAGTAGCACCCTTACAAAAACATACATGTTAAGGTTTCAGTGCAGCCTCTCCTAGTTCTGTGTATATATATATATATATATATATATATATATATATATACAGAGAGAGAGAGAGAAAGAAAGAAGATTAATTCTACATATATGTGTATAGATATGTATACATACAGAGAGATTATGTGCATTAAGTTTATATAATATATTATATAGAGATAGATCATGTGTACCAAAAACATTTATATACACAGAGTTTATACCCAGGACATACTTGAAAACGAGAGAAATCTTAATGTATCCTTCTTGGTAAAATACTTTATAAATAAATATATATATACACATACACTATATACATTCTTATAGAGAGATAATCTGCACGGTATACATTCTTGTATAGAGAGGTTATATGCACTGTATTTAAATGTACATTTACACAAAGATAGATTAAGTGAATTGTATATATTTATACAGACAGACATTATGTGCTCTTTATACGTTTATATAGGGAGATTATGTGTATTGTATACATGTATATATAGAGAATATGTGCACTTTGTTTACATTTTTATATAGAGAGATTATGTGCTCTGTATACATTTATAAGAGAGATAATGGTATTGCATTCATGTATATATAGAGAGAACACGTACACTGTGTCTGTATACTAGAGGTATTATGTGCACTGTGTATCTTTATATACAGACAGATCATGTGCAATATATAACTTAATGTATAGAGAAAGAATATATACATTGTATACATTTATACATAGATTATGTGCTCTGTATACATATTATAGAGAGAGATTATGTGTATTGTGTGTGTATAATATATATATATATATATTTATAAAGTATTTTACCAGGAAGGATACATTGAGATTTCTCTAGTTCTCAAATATATATATATTTTATATACATAAAAAGAATATGTGCACTGTGTACATATGCATTATGTATAAGGAGATTATGTGCAATATATATATATTTATATAGAGAAATCATGTGTACCATACACATTTTGTAGATATATTATTTGCCCTGTATCCATTTATAAAGAGAAATCTTACATGAATTGTATAAATATATCTATAGCTATATGTAAAGGTATATATGAAAACATAGATAGATAGATAGATAGAAAGTGCAGTGGATTAATGTGTAATGTATACACATAAACGTTTCTCTGATTACATATTTATATGCATGAAAAGAGAGTTACACTACATGTACACTTGTATATTTATTTCACTTTACATGCCTGCGCATTACAAATATATGCATTTTAGTGTGTGTTTATGAATGTAATTAGTATATAGCAGTGCATGTGTTGTGATCGATATAGTTACAGTGTGTACATGTGTACAATGAATATATCTTCACACAATGAATGTAAGAGATAGAATGCTTTTTTTCCAGTATGTAAAAATGTCATATACATATTACTATATATTCATGCCTGCAGCATGTCTGTGTGTTTGTGTATGTGTGTGTGTGTGTGTGTGTGTGTTTATGATGTGCCCAGGAGTGTATTTTCTCCGTGTCCTGCACTCATTGATCCCTGGATTATGAAGTAAAACCCCTCTTTGTTGCTGAAATCCGTGCATAATTTCGCAGGAATATCTCTTCAGACATGTGTGACACAAATCCAATCCCATACAGAGGTCTGGAATTTGATGGTGAACAAGATATCGGTTACTAGAATTATTTATGTCAAGTTGAAAGCTTTGACTCCCCCCTCCCCTTAGCTCTGGGTTGGTACCCCTGCATGGCTATCACAAACCATGCTGTGCAAGGAACAAACATAGCTGCATTGTTATCTATCTATTTATGTGTGTGTGCATTTTAAAAAATACGATTTTTACTGGGTTTGTATGTACTGAAAAACCATTCTTGTGATAAGACAGCAATGATAAGGAATGATGCCTGGGCTAGGCTGATCAGTGCAGTAGCCCATAGTGAAGGATAGACACACAGTTTTATTTAGAATTCTATTTTTACACGGCTATTTCCAGGGGTAATTCTATTTAAATATTATTTTTAACAGAGGATATAAAGGCAGAAAACGCTGCAGGAAATTGGCTGACAGCTAAGAGCGGAAGAAAGAAAAGATGTCCTTACACTAAGCATCAGACCCTGGAACTGGAGAAGGAGTTCTTGTTTAATATGTACTTGACCCGCGAGCGCCGCCTAGAGATTAGTAAGAGTATCAACCTAACAGACAGACAAGTGAAAATCTGGTTTCAAAACCGCAGGATGAAACTGAAGAAAATGAACAGGGAGAACCGAATTCGAGAACTGACATCCAATTTTAATTTTACTTGAGCATTGGCCTTTAAAATATTAACCAAGAAAGAAGCAACAGAGCCCCACCCAACCACCCTCTCACAAAAATGATAAACAAAAAAAATGATGATAATATGAAAAAAAGCAAGTATAAACCTGTACATTTTCTAGGTTATTAATTCAGTGCATATAAGAAAGAAACAACTTGTAAGTACCCATGGGTAGGCAGCCCTGCTCTTATTTCTTTTATTTTCAGTATTAACAGTTTGTAGATAAAGGAATATGCAAAAAAAAAATAATAAAAAATAAAAAAGTAAAATAAAAAAAGTACCATGCATGAAATATATATATATGCAACCCTGTTTCTATGTAAAGGTGGTCAGTGAGCCAGCTACTGAGATGCTATTTCTAAGTTATTTACGTTCAGCACAAACGATAAGACCCTTTTTTTATATAATGATAATACAAATTATTATTATTAGCTTTCTCTTGGCAAAACCATGCTTTAGGGAAACCTACTCGTGTAAAGGTTGCTTTCTGACATTAGTGTAACTTGTACATTGTATCCTCCTCAACCAGAATGGCAAACGGATTTTAAAAATGTTTATTAATGAACATTTGCAGTGAGACTATGGACATTCTATATAAATATTATATATATTATATATCTTATGCAGTTTCGATAACCGATTAGCTGCATATGTAAAGTGAGGGAATAAAAAAAAAACAAGAAAAAGAAAAAAAAACACAAAAAAATTCAAAACGGTATCGATAATCCTTTAAAAAAATAAATTTCTTGTGTCTGTTATTTAAATACACTCTGTATGTGTAATTCTTGTGCATGTATTTTAACCCTTTGTGGAGAAACAAAAACAAGAAAAAAAAAAGAAATAAATTTCATAGAACTGTGCTTAGTTGGTTGGAGTTGTGAATTCACTGCATTTTCTTTATCTGTAATGGGAAAGCTTAAATCCAGGCAGCAATCCCTCTCACACACATTCTTGAAAAAAAATATTTTATTCATATTATTTTGGGTTTGATCCTTTTTAAGGCTTTTAAGAAGACTATTTCTGAGAGCTTAATAGAAGTGAGAGACCGTAACGTTGATTTAAATATTATCCAGGTGACCACAATAAGTCAAGGTCATAAAACAGTAATGTCAGGACAGTCTTGGTAAGCGCTGGAGGTGGATTTTATGATCTGCAAATATAATGTGCCGCAGCAGTAAAGATCCATTTATAGGTGACTCCAGAAGAGGGAAGGGACTCAGAGCCTGTGCAGCAATCTTTGGATACACTTCTTCTTATGGCGTTTGGGTATTTCTTTTTTTTTTTTTTTTTTTTTATTAAAAAAAAAAAGGATCCAGCCAAGGAAATAACAGCCACAGCCCTATAGTCTGCTGAACGGAATTAATTCAAAACAATGGCAGATGGACCAGATTGACTCATCAAAGCACACAAAGGTAAGACAGCATGCTTTTCCTTTATCTGTCAGAGGCGTCATTAACTATCCTAAATATGTTTTTTCTCTTCTTCTTGCAAAACAAAATGACATCTCACTGTATCTTGGTTACAGAGGGAAAGCTTGTTTGGATTTTGGATTGTGGATTACAGGGTTTGTTTTTGGCTTCCTTGGAGTTTTGAAGATGTTTTTATTTGTGTTGTGTTTTGCAATGTTGTTGTTTATTTTAAGAGGTAGCAGGTACAGTCTGCAGATGTTTACATAACTGTGTTTTATGGATATGAGTTCATGTAACTATTGAAAAGTGAAGTGACTGTGTAAAAGAAAAGAAACACTGACCGGTTACAGTATCATTTTTGGGTTGTGGAGTGGGGGTTGCTAGTTTCTGGGACACCTTATGTGGTTGCTTATGTCTTTATATTGAGCTTGTTTCTCGCCCTCCCTTTCTATCTGCTCTTAGCAATTAATGTCTCCTTTCCTGTAAAAGCTATACTGCCGGGAAGCCATTGAGCTCATCAGACTAATTATAGGTTAAATGTATTTTTCACATGGAGCTTTTATCCAGCTTCTTCTCCTGGACTCAGGGCTCTTGGATCTTGAGATCTACCTCGTGTGTAAGGTTTCCACCTTCTGAGATGAGTTTAATATCTGTGTATTGGAAGGAAAGGTGGGGAAGGGGGGGGTGGTGAACAAGCACATCCCTTCTCCTTATTAAGGGTTTGTAAATGAAAGAGATGAAAATCTTTAAGTGATTGGGAGGCGTTCTCCTGGAGTCTCCCACCAGCAGTGTATAGCTCCCAGCATTTCGTGTGGCTCCCTGGGATAGCAACGCCAGCTCTTCCCATTGCCTGTGAGAGAGCCAGATGTAGAGGATACTTTGTAGCACTTTACTCTGTTCTATCCGCTTCCATCTCCTCTCTTGTCAATGTAACAAGGAATTGAGGATGTTGCGTCTTCCCATCCAGCTGATCCGTGGTTTAGGTAGTTTCATGTTGTTGGGGATTGGCTTTTTAACGCGGCAACAAGAAACTGCCTTAATTACGTCAGTTCTTCTTCATCAAGAGCAACGATTTCCTTTAAACACAGGATATATTCCTTCCTAAACCCTAAACAAAAAAATCCCCTCCTCACTAGCACCCGTGGAGAAAGGGAATGGAGCCAAGTGCAATGTGCTGAACCTCAGATCCTATGCCAAGATGCTGCTCTACCATTGGGATCACTTCCTATTGTCTTCTGCCACAATGGGAATCCTCAGATTATTTGGGGGCCAGGGGTTGCACTAAAGGAGCCTTCCTTCAGAAATCAGATAAAAATGATTGAGTTTTAAAATCCTCCATACCAATAATCTGACAGAGACTGTGTTTCCTGTAAAATAGGACTAGAGGGTCTAGTGAGGTGGTAGCTGCTAGAAGGGGTGAATTGTTGTGGTTCTATGATTCTGTTGTCAGCAGGGACTTGCAAGCTTTAAATGTAAATAATTAGGTTTCTGGACCAACAAGTCCAAGTCTATAGGAAACCGAGAGTGTGGGGTGACAGCAGTCCACCTTCACAGAGGTATAGAATATATAATATATATGTATATATACTGGCTTTTATATAATTAGGATAGGGGTCTTGTGAAAAAACACTGTCTATATCATGTTTAACTATTTGTATTTGACATTCGAATAACTCAGATAAAACTGCTTGGAATGTGTTTGGAACCTTTCACTGGCAGTGTGAAATAAAAAATTAAATACCTTTTATGACTTTTCGAGGTGATCTCCTACATCACATCTGAGGCTCTCGATACAGTTTTGTGGGTTTTACTAAATATTTAGCTTTATATGCTTTGAAATGTCAGTTTTTAGTTACAATATGTGGAACAGGCATCTCTAGCACAATAATTTGGCTATATATACGTATATGTGTGTGTGAATAAAAATAATTCAGAACGTATTACTAGAAATTCGAAAATAGAGTGTTTACCTTAAAGAATCAATGTAATTATAAAGAAATATGTAACATCAAAAATTATATGTGGATAGTAATATACATTTACTTTATATACACTTACTTTACATATATATATATCATATACTTGTGCATGTGTTACTGTTGTATATGCAATATTGACACATATATACGTGTGTTCATATACAAGTATTTGTACGTGTAAATTAACACAAAACATCCTGGTATTGTCAAAGAAACACAATAGTGTGTACTTTAACACATACATGATATGTACATATGCATGCAATATTAACACAAAACAATATAACACTGTATATGTGTGTATATATTTTAACACATACACAGTATTAACAAAAATATAATATTGTGTATATGTATATACTAACACATACACACATAGTATGTACTTATACTTCGAATAGTAATACAAAATAATGTAACATTGTATACGTGTATGTATGTATTTATATATCAACACATACAAATATTATCACAAAATATAATATTTAGATAATATATATGCATACATGTGTTATATATATATATATATAAACACATGCACGATACTAACACATAAATATAATATTGTAGATGTGTATATATTAACACATACACACCTATATACATATACATATAAATGTAACACAAAACAATGTAATATTGTATATGTGTCTCTATACACACACATCTATACATTAACAGATACACTCGTATAATCATATACATAGAATATTAACAAATACACATCTGATAATATTCGGTAGTTTTATGTTATAGTTACCTATACACACATATTGCTCTATTAGCAAATCCTAAATCCACTTGCTAAATATCTACAGGCTGCATTTGTAATGTAACATATTTACATAACCCACAATGGCATTACCAATTACTATGGGAAGGAGATAGCATGGTAATTGTTTTGATGTCTTGTAATCCTCAGTTTTGTATTATTTATATATTGTTACCTTACATTTGTGTGCTGCAGGGTTACAGTAAAATGATTACACCCATGCTGTAGCCTTCAGTCATTTTCAACTGATGCCTTGTACAAGTTATAAAACCACTTATGAGTCATCCTAATGATTATGGAGAGAAATGTTTAAGATTCCCCAGTACCTTTGCTCTGGTGTCTATGTATTTGTAAGATTGTAAGAAACCTCAATGTGCTATGATGGGATTGTTTAACCAGCTCCTATATCCAGATTTACTTGACTTTATTTTGTTTGGCTGTCTAGCCTGAAATCCGAGCTTCCTCCTGCTTCTTTTTGTCTATTAAATATTTTATGACGTAACATTAAGGCTGTGACACCATTGTTCTCCACATCCTAAGAATTCTAGACGCATGATGACTGCATCAGGGGTACATTTCGTTGCGTTTCTTTTTTAAGGAGATAATTGCAAGAAGAATATTTTGAATTATTTTGATATTTATCCTTCTTGGTTGGTTTTTTTTTTGTGTGAAAACATGTGAAAAGTCCTAAGGCCTCGCCTCCAAGACGAGCCATTAGCATTCTTCTCAGTTTGCAAAAATACCTCCTTAGGCATGCTGAGTGCCGCTCTGTCTGGCTTGGGATATTCATTCAAGTTATTTGTATTTTTTTGCCTGAAGAAAACAAATTTGAAGAATGAAACAGGCAGGTCCCCCAATGTCTGTCGTTATTTCCGTTGGACTCTGATGGTAAATCATAATGAAATTCCAGCCATCCACCATTCTCTTCTGATGCTCTTCATACATTATTTGAATTGGTTACAATATCCTGTAGCCCTGTAAAACAAGAATCGAAATATTCAATCAGTTGTGTTCCTTTTCTTCATCCTATCTTTTTGAGACCTGTGTTTATTATATACAAAAATATCTACTATATATATATATACCCATATATATATAGTGCTATTTTTTTGTGTGTATATGTAAATATATATAAATATACACACATATATATAGATCTTCCTGTGTGCTTATATATATATATATGGGTTGTGATGGAGGATAAAAAATGTGATAAAAAGCCTCCACACCATAATTAATAAATTTTATTATTGCAGAAGCCATTTGCACATCACATCAATTCAAAGGACTGCATCACAGAGCTCCTGTGCTACACTCCCCATATGCAGCACAGAACTATATGTATATATATGAAAACTGTTTTGTAAATATACATAGAGAGAGAAATAAATAAATATTCAAAGATAGACACATTGATATCTGGTTATTAGCTACTAGCTAGAGCTAAGAGGTTAACATTTCCAGGAATTAAAGGGAGATATATAACTTGCTATCAAGCAATAAACTATTTTATAGCATGGTATGCATGGTTCATGGGTACTATTCTTCACAGCAAAGGCTAGGATTGGATTTGCACTATTTTCCTACTATTCAACAGGACACTTGGATTGTAAAAAGGCAATAAGCTCTCCTGGCGAGGGATGGTAAAATTGGGCGACGTTTCAGGGCAATAAAGAAATGTGGCCAACACTATGTGGGACAAAGCTATGTGGGGGTTGCTGTACAATTGGAGCCTGAGTTTCAAGAAAGGAGACTTTTTTGGCAAAAGTAAATTTGAAAGGGAACTTGAGGCTGTTAAGCAAATTGGTCCTAGGCTATAATTGCACTTAGGAATTTTTAGTACACTGGCCTCAACACCACGAAAATTAGTCTGGAATCCAAAGTCATTTCAGTATAAAAATTCCCTGAAGCACCCTTGAGTTCCAAACCTAGAAACAGGTAGCACTTTGAAAGCTTGGTCATTTTATGGCTTGAGTATTATCTTCCTGAGTTCTGTTGTCTCATGCTTGATACATTTGTGTCTTGTGTACTTCCTAAGTCTTTGAACAGACCTTCCTCTGTCTGCCTGGAAACCTCGAAGAAATTGCTTTATTGCCCCCAATCTGCAGCTAGTTCTTCCCACTACTATATATAAATATATATATATATATATAGTCCTCGTTACACCGTTTCCTTTTATTCGCCTCTCTTCTAAGATTCTTTAAAATTGCATTCCGGAACTGGATATTGGGAGTTTTCTTCACTAAACTGTGTAAATTATGGAAAGTCATAAACCGAATTTTCTGAATTTAGGCCAAAATAGTTTAGTTGGAAACATAAATTAATTGGGGATTGTTTAAGATGTTGCTGATCCGTTTGTTCAAGTCAGAGTTTTGTATATAAACCGTAAAGAATGAATCATTTCCCCAGCAGTGGTGTGGTTTAATGAACCTATTATGTAATTAAAAGTTATGGCTGTTTGTTGTTAGATTAATTTTAGCATTGAAATAACACCAGAGGGAATACTTATTTAATACACGATGCATGCAACTGATAGTAGCAATACAAACAAATATTTGATCGATAGATATCTAGCTAGCTAGATAGAGAGATAGAGAGATAGATAGATAGATAGATAGATAGACCTAAACATGTGTATACGGCTATGATGGTTATGTTTGGTAAACATCCACCATGAATCTGTCTCTCTGTCTCTATTTCTATTTAGTATATAGACATATCAATCCTCATTGTATAATTCTGTCTGCATCTCTATCTATCTATCTATCTATCTATCTATCTATCTATCTATCTATCTATCTATCTATCTATCATCTATCTATCTAATCGTATCTATCTATCTATCTAGATATCATCTATCTATCTATCTAATCGTATCTATCTATCTATCTAGATATCTTTCTATCTCGCTGTATCTCTGTCTGTCTATATATCAATCAATCTGTTTGTCTAGCTATCCCTCTGTCTGTAAGGCTGTCTATCTAATCCATTTCTATATCTGATATCTGCAGATTACAAACACACAATCAAAAACAGTAGAATACATCTGTCTGTCTGTTCCCCCATCCATCTGTCAGTATATTCATCCATCTGCCTGTCGTTTGTCTATTTCTTCAAGTACCTATCCATTCATCCATCTGTCTGTCGTCTCTGTGTACATCCAAGATGTCTTCTTCATGCAAAGACCATCTAGATATCCAGCAGTGCTTTATGTACAATCAGATATCATACACTTATTGCTAATACAATTAAAGACCCCCTGGATGAATCCCCTTGCTTATTTTTGTTTTGGTTTTCTGTAAATTCCTGTGCAATATTATTAGCAAACCATATAGATCACTGCAGATAAAAAGAAAAATCCATAAGATCATGAGAAAGAGACAGTCTCACCAGCTAGACGATGTGGCCATGGATTAAAATACAAAAGCATGAAGACAGAAAGCCATGCAATGAAAGGCTACACACAAAGCTTCTCACAGACTTGATGGGACAGCTATTGAATTACCTTGATTTTGCTCGCCAGTTGTGTCTCCGTACTGGGCTTGTTGACATAATACAAATTTGTTTGATCTGTACATATTTTGTCCTGTTATTGCTCTGTGTGGACCAGATCTCCCCTCTGCCCCTAAAATTATAATATTAATGATAAATATAGGATTTTTTTTTGCTCTGCTCTAAAAAAAAACTCCGAACTTGACGGTGTTTATTGAACCAAGACAAGAAGACAGCCAAGCCTTAAAATGAATGTTTGGAGACCGCATTTGTCTGTCTGTCAAGGATGGTCTGAATGTGTCTGCTTCCTTCAGCCCCAAAAGCCCATGATGGATAAACCAGATCACTTTCAGTCCTTTGGAGAATCCCTGGGACAAAGGGTAGTATAGATGCTATTAACAGCATATTATATTGAGGTGACTCTTTTCTCTCCCCACCCCATTTGCAATTTGCAGAGCTTTCCCTTGTAAACTCATAAAACCTGCAGTTGGGAGGGAAAGGAAAGGCCTCTACTTGACTGAGTTTGCTTCTTTTTTTTTTTTTTTTTTATTCCTCCAGGCCTGAGACTTCAAAACTGTCCTGAGCCAGTTGTTGGACGTTGGCCTTTGTTGTAGTCTGACTCTTAGTATGAGTATTTATTATTATTTTTTATTTACATTGATTGTTTTTTTTTTACCTGGAGTCTTGTTGTTTTTTATCAACACCTCTGTTCTCCCCAGTGCTCTTATTGCACTCATCTTCTGTAACATATGTAGGTATTTTTTGTATTACTATCTGTTTTATGGTAGTAATGGAGCTTTTTTTCTGAGAGTGAAATATAAATATCCATACCACAGGCTGAGCATAGAGACCTGAAGCCTCCCCGGATGCCATTTAAAAAAAAAGACTGGACAACAAGCTTTCGTCTCATGCATGGCAATAGGATTTGAATCTACTCAATGTACATATACACCAAAAGGAGCCAAGATGCAATAATATCACAAGGAAATCCCAGCTGGTAATTCAGGAGTCTTCATTTTTTTTTTCTTCCTTCCAGTGCAATTGTTTTCTTCCTGTAGATGAGAATTGTAGTGTGTGGAGAGGAGTTAATAGGCACCACACTGATAGGAGAAGACAACTGGGTATCTTGTTCCTCATTAGAGGCCTTGAGAGAATAATGCTTTATTTGCCTTGCAAAAAAAGAAATGGGCTCATTGCTTCGGATGGAGAATATCCAGTCTGTGCTTATGCTGCAACAAGGTAAAGACACCAGATTTCATTTTATTCTTGCTGTTCACTGTGAATGTTGTTGGAGGATAACTGATTTCACCGAGGTTTCTTGCACGCATATATTAAGAATGAATATATCTATATATTTTTACATTTAAGTGTATACATATTCGAATATGTGGCAGACTCTACGAAGCATTCGATCTTTCGCTCTTGTTTACGCTTTCGTGCTGAAAATAAGCCCAAATATTATTGCTATGGGAATCACAGCAGGCTACGACTAATTGTATGTGGCACTTAACAGCTGTATTGTGAGTTCATGTGACAAGCTGTGTAGGCATCCAAGTCAAAAGGTGTGATTCTTACATGGCTGCATTTTTATAATTTTCAATTGTGTCAGTGTTTGACGTGTTGCTCGCTCTTACATGGCTATGTTTAGCTGTGTGTTCGTTCATTTACTTATTTATTTTACATATAATGTATTTATGCTGTGGAATGTTAACTTTCCAGTCCATTGCCAAGTATGTAAAAATGAAGATGTATAGACAGATAACATGAGTCCACTGGTATTGCAATAACTGATCACATCTTCCAGTCCTGTGTGTTGTGAGGGGTCCTCTGTCCTCTCTTTTGAATCTGTAAATGGGTTAAATATAGGACGCTGGATATGTATTCTTTATAAAATACATAACACTGACAGATTAAGCTTTGTGCATGTGTGAGAGAACCTGTCAGCAGGAGATTATGCTTGATGCGGATACCAGATTGCTGGAATAAAATAGATACTTTATAGCAGATAGTGTTTACAAGGCTGAGTAATGTGTTGTGATATATTGGCATTGTGAGGTGTTGTTACATTGTATCTAGCCATCATACTAACCACAAGGTAAACTGGGGGGGGGGGGCAGAGTGCAGGCTGGTGGGCTGCTATTAAAGAGTTAAATTGCTGGTGTTAAATGTAATATTTGCTATATGAAGGTGCTATTAGGGATGCTGTGCAACATATATAGCCTCTGCGAACACTGTAACTACAAGAAACGTATTAAATATGCATGTGATTATGCCTGTGGATTTGTTTCCATGTGATTGCTGCTTATTTCATTGTTATTTCTCTAACGTCTGCCTGGTTTTCTCTGTGGAAATGTAAATCTCGAAATAGCTGTGTGTAATAAGAATTATATATGCATACATGAACATAGAGCTGGCATAGAAATGACTGGCTGCATGCATGGCTATGGAGAGAAGGCGATGGAGGTAATACACACGTATCAAACCAGTGTAAATACAATCTATCTTTTTTTTATTGAAACCTTTGCCGAATTCGACGTGTTTACAATCTCTTATTCTACTGTCAAAAAATACAAAATAAATAAAACACGTACCCAATGTATTTTTTCAATACCATATTGTATTGTAAATATTTTTTATTCATATATACGTGCAAGTGCATCCTCATACAGTATATTCTTGAAAACAATACTCTTCGTCCACCAGCTACTCCAAATGACAGTATTCGTCCTTAAATAGATTGGAATCATTCATCCCAGCACTGGGAAATGTGAAGGAATTTCCCATACATAAAACACAAAATGAACGTATTGACAGCAGCAAATGCAGCCATCGCTGACATTAGAGGTTGTTCTATTTTTTAGGGGGGGGATGGGGGAGATTCCTAAGGAATAAAAAAAAGGGAATAAAAACATTTCTAAATTTATATTTAATTTCTATCGTCCAGCCCCTGATTCAATAGAAATGAATGGAGGAACTTTGTAGTAACTTTTGCTTTTTTTACAGTTGGAAATCCAACTCTGCAGTTTTTTTTAATGAACGACAAGTTTATGAACAATCGAATGATCCTCGTAAATTTTTTATTGAAGAACATAAAAACATCCAACCCTCAGCAGACGAATACAGACATTCACTGAAAGATGGGAGTAGCTTAACACTATTATACTGTGTAAATGTGTCTCCTGCTTTCTTTTCTTTTCTGTTCTTTTTTTTCTTTCCTTTCTTTTCTTCTTTTTTTTTTCTTCTTCCTTCTTTTCAAACTCCAGTGGCTTTCACAGGCTTGGATTTTCACTGCCTGGTGACTTGTAACGAAAGATAAAGATCATTCTGCGTAGAGATGGATTGGGGACAGAAGCAGTTAAAATAAAATAATACAAGTGAAAATTGACATTAATTATCAAAAACACAATGTCCCTCCATCTATATCTCTGAAAACAAACTATAGGCTCCATGGCAAGATGCAGCATTTTATATATATATATATTTTTATTTTTTATTTTTTTTGGGGGTAGTTGTTTTTTTATATAAGTGCTTATAAAATGTCGAAAATGGGAAAAAAATCATAATATATATATATTTATATATATATATTCCTACTGAGAACCTGAGCCCTGGGCTTTGCTGTACAACCAGTCTAGCACACTGGCAGCAAGACAGAAAGAGGGTGAGAGAGACTAGACAGAGATGGATTGCGTCAAGAAATAGTCCCTTTACATCATGATTCCCACATTTTATTCTTATTGTTATTATTTGCTCAGGATTTTCCCAAGTGTAAAAATAACCCCCCCCCCTTAAAAATAATAAAGAATAAAAATTGAGAATAAAAACAAAGGCATGAGAATATTTCAGCTCCTAATGAGGTCCAGGAGGTCCTTTCCTTTGAATTTCATATTATTTCATCAATTTTATGGAAACCAGACTGCTCAGCTTCTATTAAGAGAGAGGAGGAAAAAGGGGACTTGCGCATTGATCTACACTGTATTTTTTTTTTTTTTTTGGTAAATACAATCACGTGGGAAGCCGGAGCCAATGACAATCAAGGAAGGCTGAAAAAATAATTACCTGCCCTGATTGTTCTATGAGCAGATAAAAAGTACACATACAGTTCATACAATAATCTTATGAATGTAAAAGAAGGGGGAACAATGTCTGCCTCTGGTCCCATCAGCAACTACTATGTGGACTCTCTGATCAGCCATGATAGTGAAGACCTCTTGGCTTCCAGGTTCCCCACCACTGGGGCTCACCCAGCAGCTGCAAGACCTACAGGACTGGTGCCGGACTGTGGAGATTTCCCTTCCTGCAGTTTTGCCCCGAAACCTGCAGTTTTTACCACCTCCTGGGGTCCTGTGCACTCGCAGTCTTCAGTGGTCTACCACCCCTACAGCCACCACCAGCCACACTTGGGCACAGATGCCAGGTATATGCGCACTTGGCTGGAGCCCCTCTCAGGGACCGTCTCCTTCTCGGGCTTCCCGGCCGGCAGCCGACACTACGGACTCAAACCCGACGCCTTCCCCAGCCGGAGGGATTGTGGCCCCAGCGACGGGCGCAGCTACCCGGACTATATGTATGGCTCCCCCGCCGACCTGAGAGACAGGCCAGCCCTGCACACCATCCCCTCCCCGGAATCCGAGGCTCTGCTCTCCAGCAAACACAAAGAGGACAAGTCCGAGCTGGACCCCAGTAAGTCTCAG
The DNA here is from genome assembly GCA_009667805.1 of Leptobrachium leishanense. NCBI lineage: Eukaryota > Metazoa > Chordata > Amphibia > Anura > Megophryidae > Leptobrachium > Leptobrachium leishanense. The sequence goes on along the minus strand of CM019064.1, from coordinate 381,772,024 downwards.
CGCCTTCATTTAATCCTGTTTTAGAGGAAGAATAAAATAACAATATAAAAAAACCAAAAAAACACAACAAGAAGGGGGGAGGGGAGGGTGAGGAGGAGGAAGAATGCTTTAATGGAGGACATCAGCCTTGGCTAATAAAAGATATCAATTTGCTGCCATTGTTTGCAGGGCCAGGCCCTGATATCCACAGCATGCAGGAGGATTAAATGCCAATTAAAGGGTGGCATGCTGCATGGCAGGGCAGGGTGCTTTAAAGGGGGGCTGCCAGCAATGGCCACTCAGACACCACCACACCAGTCATGGGAGCGTGTTTTCACCTTCAGGGTGACATGCAGACCCCCAGATCTCAATGACAAGCTTCCCCAAGCCTTGGGTTTCATACAGCACCCACTCTCCTCGTTGAATGTGCTCTGTATTGCAGCTAGATGGATGCAGGGGCTGGTACAGCCAAGAGAAGGCAGACAGCAGATCCAGCAGGGAGCACCCATATTGTGCACCCAGGACCCCATGATTTTATATATATATAATCATCAGAATATAGCAGAGCACACTACATCTAGAAGCCCAAGACGTGCAGAATATTTCTATTATACTATGGTGTATGGAGGCAGCACAGGAAAAGCTGTGAAGCTGGGAGATAAATGCCCAGACTGGACAGGAAGATGAAGGGACAACTGGGCGTTTAAATGGACACATTGTAGCAGCCCTGGTTTTATGGTTATGGCCATAGCAGATTCCATTCACACAGCGAGGGGAAGTTCTTAAACAGCTCAGTCTTTATTGCTGCATCTTTTAAACTTTAATTCCCTGACATTACAGCAGAGTTTAACATTTTAATGGGCACCTTTGCCACTGCTCTGCAGCACAACAATACTCCACGTCCAACACATTACCAACATACAGCAAGCTTACACGTTAGTGTAACAGGCAAGGCACCTGGCAGCTTTTATCTCATTGCATTTGTTATATAAATACTAATCCCCCCCCCAAAAAATAAAAATAATATACAGGGACAGCTCGCAGGCTCTGTAATTATTTCAAATTATACACAGCAGCATTTACGTTGCACTAAAAAGGTTTATGAGAGCCCTTGAAACATGAGGCAGTGCTCATCCTGCTTTATGATATACATGTTATCCCATACATTTATAGGATTACATGACAGTTAATTCCCTAGTAAACACATGGCAAGTATCAGAAGCCTGCTGCTCGCTCGTGGGAAGCTGAGTAATAAAAAATAAATCCAAAATAATTTTTTTTTTTTTTTGTTGGAAGCTCAATTTTTTTAAAAAGCCAATAATAACAAGAATTAACCCATTAATAGCTATTAATTTATGAATACAAGGGGACAAGTGGGGTAGATCGTAAATGTAAATGAATGTAATTGCACTTGTTAAAACCTTTATGGCCTTCACGTTGTATAATTTAATGATTGTTGGCTTCCAAAATTGTTAGCCTGACCAATAAACCAAAAATTCCCACCACACGTCACATGTAAACACACTATAAAATAAGTTCGTTTCAGTGTATATAGCATGCTGCACTATATCTATATATGCATTATATATATATGTATATAAATAATCTTACTAATTATACAACTATATCTAAATATATATTATATATGTTTATATTATTTATATGTATGTATATATATATATATATATATTAGATTTATTTATAGAAATTTTGTCTGTGAAATGAACCTTATATTTTCCCTTTCATTGATCATTAGATAACCCGGTAGCAAACTGGATCCATGCTCGATCAACTCGGAAGAAAAGGTGTCCTTACACCAAATATCAGACTTTGGAACTTGAAAAGGAGTTTTTATTTAACATGTACCTAACCAGGGACCGGAGGTATGAAGTGGCCAGAGTCCTAAATCTCACTGAACGCCAAGTTAAAATCTGGTTTCAAAACAGAAGGATGAAAATGAAGAAAATGAACAAAGAGAAAACCGACAAGGAACAACCCTAGAGAAAAACACACATTAATAATATGAATAACCTCAATGTCACTCGTATGTGATGAAGAAAAAAAAAGAAGAAAAAAAAATGCCATCCTGGATGGGAAATAAAAATACGTAATAATAATAATTAAATAAACTTTCTATGACTATGAATGTGGAGGTCGGTGTTTAGAATAGATAAACACAGAAGCATTTTGAAAAGCACACGCTTTAAGAAAATGCAATTCAAACGTTTCCTTCTTTTTATTTCTTTAAAGAAAGAAAAAAAAAAACAACAACAAAAAACCAGAAAGTACTTGAATATTTTTTTTAGTATTTTATTTTATAACTTATACATAACCAGTGTTAATTTTTAATTTTAAGAGTTTGTGAGTGCATATTTTGTATAAATCCTAAATCGAAAAAAAAAAACAGTATGTTTTGTTATAGTCTTTGAGAAGTCCGTTGGATGTACATATTTGTGTATTCTCTATTCTTGTCACACAAAAAAGATCTGTATTGTTCCGTTTTTGCCTGTAGAAAAGAAGCTGTGTAAATATAGAAGGGTGCACTACTATCAACCGTGTGCTGTGGTTAATTTCCCCTCCAAACCCCCCAGAAAACTCACATAGTTCCCAAAATTATTTGGTATCATCAAACTTGCTGAGTCTCCAAAACAGACATAATAATATATATATATATATATAGCAGTATATATATATTTCTTATGCACATCTCGTAAAATTTATTGTTACTTACGATTTTCTTGGGATTTTTTTTCTTGAGGTATTCCTTTCCCACAAAGTAGAGAGCCCCCCACTCCCCTGATGTAGGTTAGCATGGGAACAGATATAAAAATATACAAAGCTTATAGTGAGAGGCTACTCAGCTCATTCCCTGCGGCCCATGCTAAGTGCATGAAGTCTTGAAGGAAAAAAAAGATGATTTTTTTTTCCTTTTTGGAGTTGGCTCTGTTTGTGTCATTTGCATCTGACTTCCAACGCAGAATAAGTGACACTGTTATTTATGGCCTCAGACAGTCAAGAGAAATGTCAGGTTTGGAGAATAAAAGCAAGAAAGAAAAAAAAGGGGGGGTCTGACATTTCTAATTTAAAGTTGCTTCCTCAAGTGCTGTTGGAATTATTTTATATTCTGCACTATTCATGTCAATTGCTGGTTTTTGTTTTATTTGTATATATTTTATCATATCCCAAATGGTCTCACTTATGATTGTCTGTGAGGCTGTAGTGAGGATGAGAAAATTATGTGTGTAGAGAAAAGGAGCATTATGTGCTTGATTTGTGGGATTGTGGCTTTTTGTCTGCCTTTCTGAGGAGGGAAGGGGGAGTAAGTGTCTTTCCCACTTATAGAGAAAAAAAACCCTAAATAATTATGAATTATATTTTGAATTCTATAGTCATATTTACTAAGGATAGATATGTTAAGACTGTTGAGGCCAGATCTGGATCATTGCTCCAGAAGTCTCAGTGTGGCTCAGAATGAAACAAGTAACAAACTTAAGATTCAGCCTGGTCGTAAAACACTACAATAGGGGTCATTTATTGCATAAATCGTAGGTAATTTCATCTTTTTTTTTTCTTTCTTGTGTTTTTTTTTTTACAATGTAACCGCAAAGCAATTTTACAGCTGCTAAAAACTAAATGTTTCACACCTTCTCAAACATAACAGCAGATTAAACATAGAGTAAACCTTTCAACTTTATAATAAAGCAAACAATACATCAGTTTAATATTCCTCAGGAAGATATTACAACTTAACACCACAACAGTCTATTTCCCACCACAGAAATTATACATTTACTAAGAGCCCTGCAGGGTATTTAGTAATTCTTCAAGATTCGATTTTTATTACTCAGCATAGTGAGAACAAGAGAAGAGAATGTTAATTAAAAAACAAAAAGATTAAGAAAAGAGCAAGGGTCTAAAAGCATTGGATTTGCATGCTGGTGACATACCAAGTTTTATTTTTTTATTTAAATATAAGTCAAAGATTCTTTACAGATCTTTAATAAATGGCTTTCTGTTCTAAGTTTGTCCATCCAAGAGCACAGAATGCCCTCTTTTATTATTATCATTCAAATCCAGCTCATGTCAAGGACAGATTTAGTGATGTAGAAAACCTTAGGATGTCTGAGTTCCACAATAAGCTCGATTTTTTTTATTTCGTGGTTTTTCTTTTTTTTTTTTAGAGGGTCACTCTTTGAATAGAATGACAATCCTAACATCAAAAAGGACTTCATGTTTGTAAAAAAATAAAAATAAATAACAAATAGATATATAATAACTATTCTGTAACCTTGATGCACAGCACACACTCGGTAGAAATCCCAGAAGAATTTTCACATCCCAGGTTCTGAGCTGAGAGATGAGGCCCGAGGTGTCATTGTCACTATGGCAGCTTCAGAACAATTGATCAATCAGTTTAATGTCCCATGATGGGAAGTTTGTCTTTCAAAAAGGAGAAAGGCACTGAGAAAGAAGAAGATAGTAGAGAACAAAGACAGAGAGCTCAAGTACATCAGCATCAGCATGCCCCATTTTATCCTGATATATATATATATATATATATATATACACACACACATTCTTTAGCTGTTTTATTTAGGACAAATGGCACTGGGTAGTTATACAATGTATTTATTGCAGTAGGTGAGCAGTATTGCCTTTTTCCGGTTGCCATGCTGTATACAAGCCTTTGTGAGCGCCATAAAAAGGACAGGATGCTGCTGCTTTTAGGGCAGGCTGGAGGTACACTTCCGCAGAGAAATGACCATCTTTACAGCCCAGTTTGTGTCACTGTTGTGTGTCTTGAATGGGAAGGGAACAAAAAACTAGAGCTCGTTGCTGGCTAGACGTCTGGCTTTAATTGTTTTATGGTTTCAAGAAGGTGCATACCCAGCTCTTTGAAACTGGGCTCTTGGAATGTTTTGTCTACATGCAACAAACAGCAGAGCCAACAGGACTGCAAAATGTCTTAAATCTGATAAAAGGCAGCAAACTGCGGCATTAGGGTCTGGGGGTACGTGATCCACCTGGCATAGAGATCACATCAATACACCACTGGGTCTCTCTTACATGCAGACTACATGACAAGATAAGCACATAGATAAAGATAGATCTAGATGGTTAATAGATAAAGATAGATATATAGATAGATATGGATAGATAAACAGATAGATATGGAGAAACAGATAGATTTAAGTGCAATACACACACGTTTAAGTAAATCTATATTCTGTACAGGGTATATATATATATATTATATATATATATATTATATATATATATATATTAGCATTTTACCAGTAAGGATACATTGAGCTTTCTTTCTTTTTCAAGTAGGTCCTGGGTATATAGAGAGAGAGCGATTGTAGAACATTCTCTCTGTAAAGCAGTTCTCTGAATTGCTGGGATGTGTAAATTTTAATTTCTTCCAAAATTATAAATATATATATATATATATATATATAATGTAAAATCTGCATATAAAAAGTCCATATCAGACTGTATCTATCTTTCTAGCATCTACTTTAACTTTAAACTTTTATAATAGCTTTGTTTCATGTGGAAAATTAAGCAGTCTCATGCCTTTTATTGCTTAAATTACATATATTTATTATTATACTTTATTTATAAAGTACCAGCACGTTCAGCAGCGCTGTACGTGGGTTTAGTTGGTACAGTTAAAAAGATGGGCACAATACATCTGAAAGACAAGACAACGTTTTGGCAAACACATACAGGAGGGAAGCAGGGCCCTATTCCTGTATTATGTTTAATGTGTTGTTTTTGAGTTGCTTTATGATAATAAATCAACTGACAGCATTATAGCAGGGATGGAAAGAAAATCCCAAGTATCCCCAATACAAGTAGCTGGGCCATGTATATTGATTTCATTGGGGGCTTTCCCCACCTCTGAAATTTCGCCTAAAAATAGGCCATGTTTTTTGTCAAACAAAACCTCTTTGAAAGTAATGAATTTCAACTGCAAAATAATAGACTACATTACCAAGCTAAGTAAAGCAGTCTGTTGTGTGTATAAATTAGAATGATAAATAGATAAATATATACAAAATCAGAAAAGTAATCAAAGAGCAATAACGTCTTGCAGATCTAACAGAGCTAATTGTATTACTATTTTAATAAAGCCTTGGACTGAATTAATTACAGACTGGGCTTCTTGTAACTGAATATAGTGACAGGGAGTTGATTTTTCAAGAATTGTGTTAAGTACAGAATAAAAAGAAAACTCATAGGTAAGTTTTTCAACTTCTTAACCTACATTTAATTATGCTAGGGTTTAGCTCATTCCTTGAAATATTTAGATTCTGACAATCATATCGGAAATGACCCCATGTGATCTATATATATATATATAGTCCATGGAGGCCTTAGCAGTATATATATATATAAAACACATGGGGGGTAGCACTCAACCTAAACTAAGCTTTCAGTGCGGGGGCATCTCAAAAATAAAATACAAACAAAACAAGGAAGAGAGCACTCCAGTCAAACATTCAAAAACCTGCAACAACAGCTTCATGCATGGGTACATAATACCAGCTTTTACCATATGTTGAAAATTCTTAAATCTGAGCTTTGTTGAATAAAATGGTGGAAATGTGGTAAAAGCTGGTATTATGTACCCATGCATGAAGCTGTTATTGCAGGTTTTTGAATGTGTTTGACAGGAGTGCTCTCTCCATGGTTTTGTGAGATAAATATATATACATATATATATCCACGAAGATGCCAGCACTCCAAGATTTTGCTGCAGAAAAGATGAGGGAGGCAATCTCATAACAACCCAATGTTTATTTATCCAAATATAAGACTAGACCTAAAGTACAAATAGTAGGAAAGAATGATGAACAGAGGCGCCAACAATTTATAGATACGTTTAGTATATGAAAGGTAGAAAGATACAAATATACATTCGAGATAGATAGATAGAGGTGGATGGTTAGGATGAATTTTGATAGAGATAGAAAGAAAGATGGAAAGATAGATAGATAGTGAGATGGATAGATAGATAGATAGATAGATAGATAGATAGATAGATAGATAGATAGATCGGCAGACATTTATAAAGATAAATATTGATAAAGATAAATAGATGATAGATAGATAGATGAAAGATAGATAGATAGATAAATGGAAAGAGATAGATAGTGAGATGGATAGATAGGTGGATAAATGGAAAGATAGATAGATGAAAGATAGATAGATAAATGGAAAGATAGATAGATAGATATATGAAAGATAGCTAGATAGATAAATGGAAAGATAGATAGATAGTGAGATGATAGATAGATAGATAGATAGATAGATAGATGATAGATAGATAGATAGATAGATAGATAGATAGATGTGATAGATAGATAGATAGATAGATAGATAGATAGATGATAGATAGATAGATAGATAGAGATAGATAGATAGATAGATAGATATGGGATAGATAGATATGGGATAGATAGATATGGGATAGATAGATAGATAGATAGATAGATATATGAAAGATAGATAGATAGATAAATGGAAAGATAGATAGATAGTGAGATGGATAGCTAGATAGATAAATGGAAAGATAGATAGATAGTGAGATGATAGATAGATAGATAGATAGATAGATAGATATATGAAAGATAGATAGATATATGAAAGATAGATAGATATATGAAAGATAGATAGATAGATAAATGGAAAGATAGATAGATAGATAAATGGAAAGATAGATAGATAGATAGATAGTGAGATGGATAGCTAGATAGATAGATAGATAGATAGATAGATGAAAGATAGATAGATGAAAGATAGATAGTGAGATGGATATTTATTTATTTATAAAGGATTTTACCAGGAAGGATACATTGAGATTTCTCTCGTTTTCAAGTATGTCCTGGGTTCAAGAACATTGACGTGTTACAGTTACAGAAATACAAAGTAATACAATGCAAGATATTAACAACACAAATATACAGATTAACAGAAAATAAATATGTAGGAAATAGATAGATAGTGAGATGGATAGATAGATAGATAGATAGATAGATAGATAGATGGATAGATAGATAGATAGATAGATAGAAGATAGATAGAGAGGTATATAGATGAAAGATAGATAGTGAGATGGATAGATAGATAGATAGATAGATAGATAGATAGATAGATAGATAGATAGATGAATAGATAGATAGATGAATAGATGGATAGTTAGTTCGGCAGACATTTATAAAGATAAATATTGATAAAGATAAATAGATGATAGATAGATAGATAGATAGATAGATAGATAGATAGATAGATAGATAGATAGATAGATAGATAGATATCCAAGCAAATATTTTCGAATATCTCAAAGCTATTACTTTTTATATGAAATGTAGCACTGAAACCTCCACAAAAGAAAATATTCTTTAAAATGCCTTGTACCCATGTGTAAATCGAAAACCTAACTGGGCAGATGCTACATACACAGATATAGGATAAATAGATTTAAGATACAGGGATAGCAAATAGCTAGATGGATAGGTAAGTAGAAAAAGATAGATAGATAGATAGATAGATAGATAGATAGATAGATAGATAGATAGATAGATAAATAGAGATATAGATGTGAGATAGATAGATAGATAGATACACAGGGCCACAGTAAGACTATTTGGTACTGTATCGGTTTATTTTTTAATAACAGAGTAATACTGTAGCATTTTTACTGTAATATACTGCATCCCATATGGTTAATTGCTTATTTAATAAGAACGACCAGTAATTAAATAAGCACTCTCTTACTAGCTGTGCAGTCCTGTATTTTGATGGCAGGATCATGATAGGAGCTAATTTGCAGCGTGATGTTGTTTCAGACGATTGACACACGGTGGCACTGTTGCTTAAAGTTTAGAAAGATTTGGCCAATTAAAGTTGCATTGCATGCTATTATACCTTTGGGCCCCAAGAAGGTTGTTGGGAAAACAAATCAAAAACAAACATGCACAACATCCTTCACCCCTGAATGGCGAATTACCATGTAATATGACTAAGATGCTTCAGAAATTACCAGCGGGTCACTGTAATAATAATAATAATAACAACTGTGAGTTTTATCTAAAAGTAATCCAGACAATGTAACACTGAGCACCCAGCGACCAGACTGCAACACAACCCATTACAATCTAATTGATTAATCCTGAAAACTCATCATAATGCATTTTGTTTTATTTTGTTTACTTATATCACAGGTTTACTAAACTATAATCTATAATAAAGGAATCAATAAAACACACACATACTCATCGCCCATTGTATTTTCTTTCACCCCTCGGCTTGTAACAACCGAGATTTAAATTGGATATCTCATGACTATAAAACAATATCATATCAGTGATATTGCAAATCCATTACAAACGCAGAGAACACTTATTTATAAAACAGCTGATCCCAAGGATTTTTTTTTATTATTTGAAATATTTATTGCAATGTATACCTTTTGCTGGGTTAGAGGATGCCTAGAAAAATAAAACTAGACTGGTTAATAGCAAAAATAAATAAAGTTTTGACCTAAATACAATGGACATGGTCGTCATAATATAATTTTTAATTTAAAAAAAACACTACTCTATTTTTGACTGAGAAATAAAAGTATGGTAAAAAATTATAAAACCATTAAATAAATATTAGTTAGTAGAAGCTCTGGCATCCCTTTAAAAGAGAAATAAAAGCTCTCCCTGCATTTCTGCTTGCACTTTATGCAGGAGGGGAGGTTAAATATAATGCCCTCATTTTGTTTTCGAAATGAGCTGCAAAGCTGAAGTATAGGGTCTTAAATTACTATATTACAGATCAAACTGTCACTGCATATAGACGGACCGAGATTTGTGCTTAACATATATAATATATATAGTATGGGGGGATATTTTACACACTAGCGTTATATAATGCTTCCTGACAAATCCCACATCAAATAATCATTTACTAAGGATATGAAGCAGATATATTGTGGGAATAAAACCTCTCTAAATAAACCAATAAACGCGGATGGATAGATAGATAGACAGACAGACAGACAGACAGACAGACAGATAGATAGATAGATAGATAGATAGATAGATAGATAGACAGACAAACAGACAGATAAATAGATAGACAGACAGACACACAGACAGACAGACAGATAGATAGATAGATAGATAGATAGATAGATAGATAGAGAGACAGACAGACAGACAGACAGATAGATAGACAGACAGACAGACAGATAAATAGATAGACAGACAGATAGACAGACAGACAGATAGATAGATAGATAGATAGATAGATAGATAGATAGATAGATAGATAGATAGATAGATAGATAGATAGATGCTATATGCATTTTTGTTTATTAAAAATGTGTGCGTGTTCTATAGTAATCTCGATTTTCCTGTGGTCTATATAATATAAATATTTAATATAATAATTAATTCTCATTCTGAACAAGGCTCGGTTTACCTCTCCCTTTTATTCAAAATATTTCAGGTAGGAATCATATAAAATAAGTATATAAGATTATTATTAATAATGATAATACAACCGGTGTTTACATAGCATTAACTGGTTTTGTTTTGCTGATTTTCATACAATAACTCAAGTTTTCTGGCTTTTAATGCAATAACAACGTTCAGGTTTTTCCAGTAGGTAATTCTCGAATGTCTGCAGACATGAAATGTGCAAATGATAAAACCCTACCCTAAAATTAGGTGCCTTGTGGGCATTACCTACCAAAGCTCAGGGGAGCCAGATGGGAAAAGATGGCAATCTGCAAATATAGCTTTGCTTTGTGATTGCAGTTTAAAGCTTCTTTGCCCCCACTCAGAAAGGAAAAGATCACAATTAATGCATAGTCTGCTATAAGGCACTATTAAAGAAAATCATTGAAATAAGCCTTTGCAAACCAATTTCATCCTACCTCGTTACCCTTAAATATCCCTGCCATTCCACAGGACAGCTTCTGGGTGACTTTTTAATTTTCTCCTAACAAAATTCCCAAGACCTTAATAGAAATAACAAGCACAGGACACCCTGTTTATGCTTATGTATTGCCCTGCATTGTCCTTGTGATTGAAGCAGAGCCTCTATGTCCCTTTAAATATTCAGCTTTCTTATTATTATGTTAAAAAAAGCTTCAAGTAGCATTAAAACCATGTTTGTGTTCTTTTCTTTAATCCCAATAGGGACGCCAAGTGCTAAGAGAGGTACACTATACACGTAATAGGGGGAGCTTGAGAGTCAAGTGACGTCAGCACTAGGCTAACTGGCAGAATCATTCTTAATATGGCAAAATAAGGCATTTCAGAGAAAAAATTAGTAAAAAAAAGCATAACCTTTCATCTATAGTCCAGTTCATGTAAGTGTCACCCAATGCTATCGCACCCTGGAGATTATTTTACCTGTTGAGGTTACCTAGGTTGACCTCACGGCGCATGTATTTCCCCACATCAGTGAAGAGGCTGGCTTGGAAAAAAAAAAGGAGCACCTAAAGATATTAATGCGCACCTTTCATAACCCTCCCTCATTCATTTGATTTTTTTTTTCTTTTCTGAAGGCTGGTTTTTCCACGTCCCCTTCATCCGATACCCCCAAAATCCTTGTCATTTCTCTCCAGCCTTGTCTTGGGGGAAGAGGATTGATGGATACAAATCGCGTGTGAAAGCTTCACCAGAGGGATATTTTTAAAGGAATTTGCCTGTGGTGTAAAAAAAAAAAAAAAAAGGGAAGGAGCAGGGAGATAGAGCTCTACCTACCGACTGATAGAAGAGAATTCAAGCAGCCCAGAGCCTTTACCCAGCCACACACACACTCTCTTGCACCATGAAACGTCTGTGATAGACACCAAATAACCCCCCCCTCTGTTTATATATTAAAAAAACCAAGAGAGAGAAGCCCCACAAACAAACAAAAAAAAAGCAGGACTTTAAGACAAGCCCAGGGGACAGTCTTTCATTGATCTCCTTTAGAATTAAAGACTGTGAGTATTTTTTAGTATTGCTTTGCCTTTCTATTTTTTTAAACCTCTCTCTCTCTATTTTTTTGTATTATTATTATTATTATTCCTAGTAGTAGTACGGAGGGGTGGGTTTGCAGCTGGCTTTCTTTCATGCCAGAGCCATGAGTTCCTATTTTGTAAACCCTCTTTTCTCCAAGTACAAAGGAGGTGAGTCCTTGGAACCCACTTACTACGACTGTCGTTTCCCACAAAGTGTCAGCAGGAGCCATGCCCTGGTCTATGGACCGGGCACCACAGCCCCAGGCTTCCAGCACCCATCTCACCACGTCCAGGAGTTCTTCCATCACGGTTCCTCCAGCATCTCCAACACTGGATACCAGCAGAACCCGTGCACCCTGACCTGCCATGGGGACGCGTCCAAATTTTATGGCTACGAGGCTCTGCCCAGGCAATCCCTGTATGGTGCCCAGCAAGAGGGCAGCGTGGTGCAGTATCCTGATTGCAAAACGTCCTCCAACACCAGCTCCACCGAGGGACAAGGCCATTTAAACCAAAATTCGTCTCCTAGTCTCATGTTCCCATGGATGAGACCACACGGTTAGGACATTATTATATATATATGTTTATTATTTTATATTTTCCCTTCTTCTTCTTTTTCTGTTTCTTCTCCTCCTCCATGATGTGTTCTGTTGTGCTTGTTTTGCTTCCTGTATATGTGTCATTTCCCTATTACAGAATCCTCCATAGCACAGCCTACTGTTATAAAGTATCAAGTCAAGGGAGAAGCTAAGATTCTATAGTGCATGGAATACAATGTTTCATGTGTCCCTTTTTCCTCTCTTCTAGCAAGTTCTCGCCAGCAGTTAGTTGCAGAAATAGAATAGGCATAATCAAGGTGTTTTGGAAACACAGATCTTTTGAACTCACAATGGGCTAAGTTATTTTTATGGCTCGCCTTGAGGAGAACAGTATACAGCTCCCACGAGGTTATGGGGCTAGCTCTAAGGACAGAGCTCCTTCATTAAGCCATATACTTTATCTTAATTGAGGCAAGAAAATTACAGTATTTAGGAAATAAAAGAAACAAGTCATCTAAGTGCACAGCCTGCAAGTCACTATCATTCCTCGTTTTTTGTGTCTCATTAATGTTCTGGACACATCCATGCTAAAAAAAAAAAATCCACAAAAAAATTATACTGAGCTATTTATTTCCTAATCTAATAAAACGAGGTTAACAAAAAATTATTTAGTCCAGTGCAAGTTTTAAGTTCCTCCTTAAAGAAATAAATCTTCTTGCAGAAAGTACATATGTCCACTGCAAGAGGTTTTAAAACAATATTTTATACAGGCACATTTAAATTAAAGAATAAAAAGCTGCGTGAAACAAAACCTAGTTTCCCTTCAGACACCAAAATGGGCCATAAAACTGTTTTAAAGTTGCCGCCCTTAAAGCCTTGATTTATAGTTAACGTAACATACAGATACTTGCACGTTCTGGACTATTGTTTACTCTTTCTTTTACTATAAACCGAAGAGGAGAAAAATAGAAAGTCTTATTCTTTAAATCAGGAAAAATTCTCCTAAACCTGTGTATACAGATCGTGAATAACTGGATAATTGTTTACAACTAAGTCCACTTGTGAATTCTTGTATTCATCCCTTTCCTTATTTTTTTCTTCTCTTTCTTTTTTATGGTAAAGCCACTGGAAGGGATGAACATTAACACCAGCATATATGATAATAGCAAGAGATTATTATTTATTTATGTTATTATTACTATTATCTGTTGTAGGTGTTTCATACAAAATAGCTAAAATAATAACATGTGCCCTAAAAAAAAATAGGAACCAGAGAAAAGAAAGTAAAAATGAGAAATACCAATGTGAGCACATATAGCAGAATTTGTTATTATTATTATTTATTATTATTATTACAGTAGTGTAATCTCTGTTGCTATTTTTATTAATACTGTTTACTGTTTACATTAAACATGTTGTTCTTTTCATTATTGTTGCTACCATTACCTATTATAGCAAAACAACAGTTATAATGATAATAACAATAATAATATGGATAGTTGTGATTTCAAAGGGGACCTGGCCCTTTGGGGGTTTGACTGGGCATATTAGACTCAGGTATGGCAGACACATCACAGGGGCAGGAAGCAGGGCAGCCTTAGGTGTCTGAAGGGGTGGGGAGGCTAGTCCTGAGTTTTGTACTGGGTTCTCATCCTGCTGATCCTTTTACCCCCTCCGCAGCTCCTGGAAGGCGAAGTGGCAGACAGACGTACAGCCGGTACCAGACGCTGGAGCTGGAGAAGGAATTCCTGTTCAATCCTTACTTGACGAGGAAGCGCAGGATTGAGGTCTCCCACGCCCTGGGACTGACTGAGAGGCAGGTCAAAATCTGGTTTCAGAACAGGAGGATGAAATGGAAAAAGGAAAACAACAAAGACAAACTCCCCGGAGCCCGAGATGAAGAAAAGACAGAAGAAGAAGCGAACGATGAAGAAGAGAAAGAGGAGGAAGAGAAGGAAGAAACCAAGGAATGAATTGGACTGAGTGTGAGTATGAGTGAGTGAGTGTGAGTGAGCGTGTGTCCTGGAATTCTCGTTTTACGGTAGATGTAAAAACAAAAAAAGGAAAGAAAACAACAACACAACAACAACAACAACAAGATGTTTATGGCGATCATTTGCTTTAATAAAGTATGGAAAGGGGGGTGAAAACACAACAGTAACTACCTGTCACAAGATCCCAGCCTTCCTCCTTGGCCAGGACTCCCTTTGCATTTCGTTGTGGTTTTTTGTGTGGGGGGGGAATAAAGGGGACATTTTCATTAACTCCTTATTTATGTCCTTCAAGTCCTGAGAATATGAGATTAATAACTTATAGGATACACGTGAAGAAATCATGGAAGTGTTTACTACAGACTGACATTTCTCTATACCAGCCAGAATAGTATTAATTCTTTTTTTATGTGAAAAAACTACCTATTCCCATAATTTTTTATTTTTCTCTTCATTTTATCATTATATTTTTTAAAGGTCCTGTTAAATGATGACCTTTTAATGTAGCCTACCTTTTTATTTAGATGTATGTATTCATATATGTGGGAGGGTTGGGGTGGGATCGGGTAAATGGGATACATTACTGACATACTCTTTATAATTTTACATTCTACAATTTTGTACATGTCATTGTTTCCATATGCTGTCTATGAGGTTTTGTATTTCTGTGGAGCTTCCTAGGAATAACATGAGTGAGAGGATAGGGGTGCTTTGGGGGGTCGCCCCCAGTCCATCCCTAGGTGTCTTTGTGTAGGTTGAGGATGCATTACCTGATAGAAGCAACCTAAACAAATGTATATATAGGGAAACAAGGCCAAGAAATAGAGAAAAAAAAATGTTCATGTTCATTTGATGTTCCAGTTCCCTGTCCCTCTGATGTCTGAGCACTTCAATACTCCTTGTACTACCTAAAGGGATCAGGCAATAATCATGAAACTAATAATGTTGGGGGTCTTTGGATCCCATACCTAGGTCAGACTTATTAATGACTAGCAGTGATGCAAGCTACTAAGTAGCAAAAAAATCCATGCTGCAAAATGCAATGTACCTATCACTACCTATAGAAGGAAACATGCTAATGGGAAGTATTTGTAAACGCGTTTTCGTTGATTGTTGCTGCTTATTCTTAAAATAATTTTTTTCTCCTTTCCCAACAACTGAAACTGCCTAGTTGGACGCACATTTTTATTGTTTTTTTGTGTTCATTTTAATGTGCTTATTAAAGTAGCTTAGGACTAAATTGCACTGAATGTAAAGTTATCTATTTGTCTTGACCTTATCTGTTAATGCAAAAGCTCGGAATAAAAAAAAAAAACAAAAATACAAAAAAAAAACATAAACAAAAACACAAAAAAATATTAAAAAAAGGTCTTTGTTTTCTTTCAGTATCAGCCCTACTTAGTTAACAAAAAGCGTGTTCAAACTATGAATGTAGCAGCTGTGTCATGAACATGTTTCTGGACACAAAAACATTTGTATTGTATACGTGAAACATTAAATGATGATGACCATGATGATGATAATATTAATAAATGATTTTAAAATGAGCTTGTTCGGTGATGGTGTATGTTGTTTGAGCAATTTACCAAGGGGATTTTATGTCATGTTTAGTTTTTATAGAACTAAGCAGAACTTGCTATGCTCTGTGTATTAGGAGATACATTGATTATTTAGATGGATGTAGCCATAGCTTTCATATCAATAACATGCCATATAGCGTTCAGAGCATTAGAGGAGCTCACATATGTAGATACCTATTTGTCTGCAGTATGCTGGTAATGATTCCAGATCCCTACTATATACCAAGTGTAAGGTTGTTTAATATGTATATATTTCCAGTATCCAACATGTTTGACACCCTCGTTCACAGTATTCCAGATTTATCCAGGGGTGGATTTCATATCTTTAAATACCTTCCTTTTAAAAGTGTGCTTGAACATTTTCAAATGTTTACATCTATGTATGCATGTCTGCACTAATAATGCATTATCATACATCATAATCACAGGTATTATCTTTCTTTTTCTTTCTTTCTTTCTTTCTCCCTCTCTCTTTCTTTATTTTCTAGCTCTCTTTCTTTCTTTCTTTCTTTCTTTCTTTCTTTCTTTCTTTCTTTCTTTCTTTCTTTCTTTCTTTCTTTCTTTCTTTCTTTCTTTCTTTCTTTCTTTCTCTCTTTAAAAGTGTACTTGCTATTTTTTTGCATGTATTCCTACTTGGTGACACAAAGTGCACGTTTTTCTTTGTGTTTTTGTTCATAGCTGTGTGATTTACATGCCATTTTTCTTCGTTAGCGAGTGTTTCATAGGTTTGGAGTGTGTGTCTCTGCACCTGAGTAAATGTCCCTTATAGAACATGTAAAAATGATAGGTATATTCCAGGAAATACACTTTTTGTGGGCACAATACCCACAGACAATACATAGGCAATTGGAAATAGACTGGGAAATCGGACATCAGTTTTTTCCTCTCGCAAAACTTTAATATTTAGTCTATGCTTCACAAATTGGCCAACTGGTCACTACAATGTGCATTTTTTCAGAAAACGGTTTTGGCTTCCATGTGTCTGCAATGTCACCCACATTCCAGAAAGGGATTGTGTGAAAAAATAAAGGGAACCTGATGGTGTAAAAATGGCACTTATGAGAGGGTGCATTTCTTCTGGGTATAAATTGGTCTCCAAAGACATCCCACCTGTTGGAACAAATGGGACTCCCATATACACAGGGTTTAGTGTTCACACTGCATATGGCAAGTCTACAGATACTGTTTAGTGTCTGAAAAGTAACTTATTTACTTAAGTAAGTTATTGGGGCGGTGTAGCACATTTGTATTCTGGTGATCGTTTGGTGTGTATGCACATATTTTGAGAGTGCATAGCTTTGATTGGTACAAGACACACCGAGCTCAGCATCTTCTTCTGGGAAAAGTCTCATATTAACATGTGAGAGGCCATGTACATACTGGGCACATACATATCTTGGTGCTGGATGTGTATAGACTTCAAAATAATTTGATGAATTTCATGTGCAAGGTTCTGGAAGCCTGACTTTGTACCAAGGTCCTGGATGGAGCCAAATAACAGGCATGTGGCAAATCACTACCTACATGCAAAGAAGATCATAAAACCCTTTCCTAAAGCTGCAGCAAATGTCCAGTGGAAAGAAGGCACTTCCTGAACCTGTCCTGGGCATCTGGACAAGAAACTGCTGGAAATCACATCGCTGAGGGAATTTTTACAACACTTGTTTCCTCAATTTACTTTAAAGTCACACACCATTTACACCTCTAAAATGTATATAAAAATATAGCAAACTTCTCACTTGCTGAACAACCAAGGTTATAAACTCGGAAAGATTGAGCATAATATATTTCAACATCATCACTCTCTGTACTTTGGTATGAACATGGAATTCATAATAGGAGAATTCTAATGATAACTTCACAAGCCCATA